>VYXD01001800.1:1127-26443 GCA_013397195.1 Hylia prasina | reverse complement strand
AGGAGTAGGGAGGTCATTCTTCCCCTGTACTCGGCGCTGGTGAGACCACATCTTGAGTACTGTGTCCAGTTCTGGGCCCCTCAGTTTAGGAAGGATATTGAGATGCTTGAGCGTGTCCAGAGGAGGGCAACGAGGCTGGTGAGGGGCTTGGAACACAAGCCCTATGAGGAACGTTTGAAGGAGCTGGGGTTGTTTAGCCTGGAGAAGAGGAGGCTTAGAGGGGACCTTATTGCTCTCTCCAACTTCCTGAAGGGAGGTTGTAGACAGGTGGGGGTCGGTCTCTTCCACCAGGCAGCAACTGACAGAACAAGGGGACACAGTCTCAAGCTACGTCAGGGAAGGTACAGGTTAGATATTAGGAAAAAAATTTTCACTGAAAGAATAATAAAGCACTGGAATTGTCTTCCCAGGGAGGTGGTGGAGTCACCATCTCTGGATGTGTTTAAAAAAAGACTGGACATGGCACTTAGTGCTATGGTCTAGTTGAGGTGTTAAGGCATAGGTTGGACTTGATGATCTTGGAGGTCTCTTCCAACCTCATTATTCTGTGATCTCATTCCTGAGTCTGTCCATACATCCAAGGTTGTCCCATCCCAGGGGCACGGAATAACCACGGAATAACCAAAGTGCAGAATCCAGAACTTCCCCTTGTTGAACTTCACATGGTTGGTGATTGCCCAGCCCCCTCATTTGTTGACCATTCTCTGCAGGGCCTCCCTGCATTGAAGGGAGTCCACAGCTTCTCCCAATTTTGTATCATCTGCGGTCTTGCTTAGTATCCCTTCCAGTCCTGTGTCCAAGTCATATATGAAGATGGTGAAGAGCCTAATAGGTCTGTATTCACACACTGTTGTTACTGGTTCCTCTAAGTACTTCTCTTTCCATATATCCAGGGCTACAACTGTTCGTTACAAAGGCAGAAACCTGCGTATCAAAGCTCCCATGTGCAGGGCTTTGAAGAAACTCTGTGATCCAGATGGTGAGTAGAAGATGCTGGAACATGAGGATGTTCTAGAAGATGGCTGGAAACTCAGAAAAAGAGCAGGCTTGTTCTGGTGTGTCCATCACTGGCAGGGAAATTTGAGCTATTGCATGTTTGTCCTGGGCACAGTATTGTGTCTTGGCCTGTTGTCTTGTATAAACCCAGTAACTTCAGGACTCACCCAGTTTTCTTACCAGCTAAGATGAAAAGGAAATACCCACACCAGACCAGTTCACTGCTGCTTTACATATTGTACTTTCACTGTATGTGAAGGTGCCAGTGAATCAGCAGCAGTATAGTGTTTAGCATTGAGCATTTTCAAATTTTTTACCTTCTCCTATTTAACTATGTGTGATTTCATTTTGTTTTTTTTTTTTCTTCCTTGTTCTCAAGTAAGTAGAATCAGGCTGTTCAAAGGTCTGAAATACTGTACTTGCTCAAAGTTTCTAGACATCTGATTTTTGACACTGCTTGCTCAACTGGAATCCCCAGTATCACTGCAGTGTCAAAGGATAAGAACATACTGGAACAAAACGTAATTAAGGAAGCAGGCTCCTCTGGTGAAGCTGAGCTGCCCAAGTTGTCTGTAGGTGATGGTGGTGTCTGCTCTTTTGTATTGTGTAACTGAGCATACAGTGTTGTGACTGAGTTGTCCTTGCTTTTACCCTTTGTGCTTCATCTCCATTCAGGTGTGAGTGATGAAGAGGACCAAAAGCCAGTACGACTTCCTCTCAAGGTCCCTGTGGAGCTGCAGCCACGGAATAACCACGCGTGGGCTCGAGTACAGAGTCTTGCCCAGAACCCACGGCTTAGGTAATGGAGAACTGATTGTGGTGCTCAGAATAGGGAAATAGATGAGCAGCATCCCAGCCCGTTCCTCTTTCTTCAGGGATCTCTTTGCCAGTTGGGCAGTTCATCATTGATAATGCAGTTGTTCTAAGTGTACTTAGTATGAAGCCTTTGTCCAACCAGAGTGCATGGTTTGTAAACATGAATTATTACGTGGGAAAATTAGATTACCATTGTTCTTTATATATTTTAATTTGTGTAATGAAGGAGCTGCTAGCTTTGGAGATGAGTATAGTTTGTGCCACTTAATGTCAGAGCAGAGGGCAAGTAAAATGGAGATAGTAGTCTTGGTTCTACTGAAATTTGTATTGCATGTACGATAGACAGAGAGAAGGGAACATACACAGTGGTCAGAGGTGCCTGCACCAAGGCTCTGAACATTTCACCTGCACCCAATGATTAAAACAGCATGGAAGGTGTTTGTAGCTTCTCCCTTGCAAAACATTGTTGGTACATCTGTTCAGTGTCATCAGTGGCTGTTCATCCTGGTACTTCCTTCTAGTCCAGAACTTGGGGCAGCAAACATGAACCCTCTATGATGTTGAGTGTTGTTTCAAATGCAGTACTTTGGTGTAGTGACCAAAGATCATGATAAAAATATCCATTCTCTTCTCTGCATTAAGTTTATTTAGTAAAATGTTTTCTAAAAGTAAATAAGAGTCTTTTGTGCCCCTTCTTCTCTTTCTTTTTATACTTGATGTAGTAGCTTCGTGCCTTGCCTGCACTTTTGCAGTTCAGCTAAGTCCTGCTATCTTTTCCTGTCTTCTTCCAATTGGAAAAAAATAGTTTCTTGAATCACGGCAGTCAGGTTTATCTGACAGGCTTTTAGAAAGTGTGAGGTGTCACAGTTGTGAGTTAACGTAGATTTTAAAGTTGTGGGATAACATGTTTTTTGTTTGATTGTGATTTTTTTTCTTAGTGCTTGAGATTGTTCTTTGTGCTGGCATTATAGAATGCCAGTTTATTCCTTAATTCCCTTTCTGGCATCAAGGTTAGGACTTGGAGCTCCTGCTGACAGTTGTTCTCTGTTCCCTTGCTTTGCTTCTCTTGCATACAGGATGATCGTGGAGTTACATCGGAAGGTCTCCAGCCTCCTTGAATTCCTGAAGCAGAAGTGGGCTCTCCATGAAGTGCGAGTTGTATCCTTTTCCTACTCAGTCTGTTCCATGTGCTGTGTCCTGGGAGCAATTCCCTTCCTATTCCAAGTTCAGTTTTGCATCGGAAAAATGAATTACTTCATAAATGTATCAGTCCCTGCTTAGTAAAGATAGAGGTAAAGTCTCAGCATCATTAATGGAAGCTTTTGTGGGAGATCCCATAGCATTCTGCTTTTACCTCAACTCTTCTCTATTATGATCCCATGAAAGCTAGTTAAGAAAAAATTACGTTCCTGCCTTCATTTCATTTCCTCAGACAGTGATCTTAGTCTTGTTCATTATCAGTGGGTGACCCCCATACAGCCTGGATAATAACTGACAATTCTGTTTGCAGTTTCAGCAGAGAGATGAAGGACAGGTCTTTGCACTTTGTGCAGTTTCACCAATGAAGGCTTAAGCTTCTTGTCAAGGTAGCTGCTGCTACCTGCAATGTCTCTGCACTGTCTGAGCCATACAGCGTGGTGTCCCTGCCTCTGAACTTTGGTCCATGCAATAGGATTAGTGAGTTAACAGTGGTACTGTTCTGAACCTAGTCCTTCTGACTTGTAGTTTTTATCCTCTTCTTGGGCCTTTCATTCAGGCTTTTCTGTTTAATTTGTGAGCCTGCAAGAAGCAGCAGCATAGCACTTGAAACTTTTAAGGATGTCAGAGTGTGTAAGGTGGAGTTTGCTACTGCTGGCTGCAAAGCTGGCTGCTTTGCTGTGCAGTGTTGGAGGTTTTGGCTGGTTTTGTTGGGATTTGTTGATTAGGATTTTTTTTTACAATTACAGTGGTGTGTGAAACAGAGAAGTAAATTTGTTTGGAACGTATATTTACTCTGGGCTTGTAGCAGGTCTTCACTGCAGTCTTTATCACCACAAAGGCCCTAATTTCTGATTATAGTGTCTTCACTATAATAAATAGAGAACATGTCCTCGATGTCCTCNTTTTTTTAATTTAAAAAATACCCACCACCTTGCAAAATAGGCTCCCAGGTGCTTTTTTGGAAGAGATAGATGACTTTTACTTTCTTTGACACATCTTTTTTTAGCGTAAAACACTTGAAGAACAGCAACTTCAAGACTCAAGGGACTCAGAAACAAGAGGTAGCTTCTCAGAGGAGAAAGTGATGCTCCATCTCTTTCCAGGGGAGAACTGTACACTCACTCCACTGCCTGGGGTAGCCAGAGTGGTGCACTCCAAGGCCTTCTGTACCGTGCATTGGCAGGAAACAGGCAAATGCAAACAGAACACAAAAGACTCTCACTTACTCCCCCCTGCTCAAATCCTCGGCATACAGAGTGGTCAGGGGACAGCAAGGGGACAGCTGAAATACCTGCGGGGAATGGAAGGTAAGGGTGTGGGAAGGGCAGAGAGCACTACAGAGCCCAGCAGAACCTTACAGCCTACAACTGAAGTTTCTGCAAGCACTGAAGATGGTGCCGCAGAGCCTGTCCTGGTGGAAGGAACAGCCTCTAATCTTGGCATCACTAATTCCCTCCGGAAAGCACCTTCTGGACTTCAGGATTCAGGAGGACACCAGGAAAAGCTGAGCTCAGTGGCCCCCTGCATGGAGGGCCAGGAGGCCCTGGGTAGTGACCAGGCAGCTGTGCTACCCTTGTGCAGCACAGTGTGCACTTGCAGCAAGATCCCTGATGTGGAGGAGCTCTCTCTGCTGGATCCATTCCCACGGTACATGAAGTCCTGCCAGGACCTAATTGTCCCAGAGAAATGTTCTTGCACAGACAAACTGCATGGGAAAGACTCTGCTTCAGCAGCTGGTAATGCTTCTTCAGTGGCTTTTCCAAGCAGGAGGAGTGCAGAGACCTCTGACTCCAGTTCCCAGCTACTGAGAGGTGATGTGACTTCCCCTGGCAGTGGCAGATGTGAAACTCAGGCCAGCCACAGCCAGGGCCAGCAGCTTGATGCTTGTACCAAGGATATCACGGATGCAGTAATGGAGGAGTCTCAAGAGAAGCTGGGCTCATTGTTTCCACCTCCACCTCAGGGACAATCCAGTACAAAGTCTCTCAAGGATGACCCAAGTCGGCTCTCCCAGCAAGTTAGAGAAGAAGGATGGAGTCTGCGAACCTCTGAGAGCCTTACACTGGCTGAAGTCTACCTCATGATGGGCAAACCGAACAAGCTGCAGCTGGAATATGACTGGTTAGCTGTCTTGGAGCCAGAAACCCAGGATGCTAGAGAGCAAACATCTGAGTCAAGTGCTGTCCCTGCATGTCCTACCTTTCACAAGCAGAGACTCTTGAATTGCCTTCTGAAACTCATCTCTACTGAAGTCAATCCCAAGCCAGTAAGTAGCTCTTGTTCATGCTCCAGATACTAAACTCTAGTTTCATTTGGGGAATAATTGCCCAGTTGTGCATTCACAATAAATCAATAACTAGCCATGTCTAGAGCTCTGGAGGTTCCTGTGTTTAAATTACACAAAAACCACAACGCAAGACAACTGGCTAGAGTGGACTTTGCTTCAATATGCTTTTTACACTGCCTTTTAGGTTCTGGTTTGCTGTGAGTCTCATTGGTGTTCCAGGGAACATTTAATGTGACTACTCAAAAGATCAGTTGTGAGGTGAGGTGCCTTCTCAGATTCGTGGAACCTTAGAATAGCCCAGGTTGGAAGGGGCCTTGGAAGATCATCTAATCCAATCTTTTGTGGGAAATGGAGCCTGGATGAGATTAATATTGCACATGAAAACTGCATTGATTTTCGATGTAGTTCAAATGTAGTTCAAATTACACAGTGTGAGAGTGAAAAGAATGTATTTCTTCAGAATAGCAGAGTCAACAGAACTGCACCTGCCACAGTTGATTTGTGTAGAAGTTCCCAGACTACAGGATAGTTGTTTAACAGTTCCAGAAAAATCCTTTCGTCATTAGGCAGACCTTAGGGCATGAACTTGCTTTCGTTCTTATGCTTTGTTACCTGTATTTAAGATTTGCCCCAGTGATAGCTGGGCAGCCAATTGAAACTTAGTAAAACATATTTTAAAAAGACACATAGTTCAGCAGATCTGTTCAAATGCCTGTGGTAGATACAATGAGCTAAAGATTCTGTTCCACCCAGGATGCAAATGTTCCCAAACATGGAGTTCTTTGATCCTTGTTTGTTGGTGATATAGCCCCCCTCAAAGTTCCTTTTGATTCTCATTCTACAGACATGGAATGAAGGATTTTATAAATTTAAATCCATCTTTGTTCCGATGCAGCTCCAGATTTAGACTTTGTTTAAACTGCAAAGGCTTTTGGTCTGACGTCTCACAGATCTGGGATACTGTCTCCCTTTTGGCATCTACTTTTACTTCTGGTGACACAGGTGACAGCTAGGCATGGCATGATGAAACAATTCCACACTATGAAGAAGGACATCCCTGAGGCTTTGCGGGGAGAGGAATTGAAGAGGGGGAGAAACCAGCAGTTAGGATTTGCATGTGTTTTCCTGTCACTTGCACACTCTTGCTGTCTTAATCAAAGTAGTGTAGTACTACTGAACAATAAAGGAACTGTTTAAGGATATGTACCATATTGTACATTCCAGCAAAAACAAGGAACACAACCTTTCATTTATTAAATACCACTTTATTCTTGCTGTTTTTCAGAAAAACATACTCTCCTTGCAGCATGAACATTGTAGCACTGATATGCGAAGGCCAGGAAGTTATTTCCTGCCTCACTGAAAGCACTGTAGATGTCTTGAAAGTTGCCTCTCATCAAATAATGATAGGAACCATGATATTTTTTCCACAGGGTATTTTTAAGAGGAAAGATTGATTGTGTGCATGCCTGCTGTTTTCTCCAGATAATCTGTAACAGCCAAAGCAGCCAGCTGTGCTGTGGTTCATTCCTTAAATGAAAATCATCAGCATAAAACAAACTGTGAAGTGGCATTGCAGTTGAGCAGGGGGTGTAATTTTAAGCCTGTGATTGCACGCAGATTCCTTAAAAAGGCAGGTTTTTCTAGAAAACAGTTTAAACAGCTTAATGAAACAACTGGATAGGCTTGGAAAATTACTGAATGTGTCTCTTGTTAGTGCTGCAGTGTGAAGGAGAAGGGAAGGAAAAAAATTCAAAACTAGTTCATTAGAATTAAGAGAGAATTAAAATGTTTTTGCCCAGATATATTTCTCACCAGAGCAGCCCTCTGGATGGAGTTTATGAAAAATAGTTTTGCACTGAATTAAAACCAACACCTTTTTTTTTCTCTTTCTTTCAATCCTGTGGTGATTCAGCACATTTCATGAAGCTTGTTGAGTGTTAATCCAATTGTAGCATAAATTAATATATTTAATTGGTGACATCCAACATTGCTAAATGGGCAAGAAGGTAACTTCAGCTGCCCTTCACCTCCACTAGGGGGTATTGCTTAGAGTACTTTAAGGTGTTGTAGTATGTCAGATTTTAATTTTAAGGCTTCCTTAGTACAGCGAGTTTCACAATATATTTGTTATACCAGCACACAATGTTCATTTAACGTACATTTTCAGATGCCTGAGATGAGCTCCATTGCCACGTCACCTATAAAGCCTGCTCAGGAGGAGCAGTCTTTGACTCCCCCGGGAAAGGTGATTGCCATGAACACCAGGAGTCCAGGCTGCACACGGAATCAGTCTGCCCTTCGCAACAAAACTTTTTCTCCTGGTGCTGCTTCCAGCTCCTCAGGTGAGTATTCCTAAAAATCCACTTGATGAAATGAACTTATTAATACCTCAGACCATGACGAGAATTTCCCAGTGATGGAACATGGGAAGGAGAGCTCTTAACTCTTAGGAACTTCACTGTCTGAGAACATTGGTGTGTGTTAATTTGCTTTAGAATTGTCCTAAGTTCATTGCTGCTTTGAATCTTGAATAACAATGCACATCAATAATGCAGTTCACAATCCAGAAGAACTCTCTTTAGTTTCTCTTAGAGAAGATGCCTGGGGTTTTCTGGGAGCTGTGTCATATTTACCCCCAGCCAGCAACTCAGCCCCGTGCAGCTGCTCAGTCACTCCCCTCTGGTTGGATGGGGGAGAACTGGAAGAGTAAAAGTGAGAGAACTCATGGTTTGAAATAAAACCAGTTTATTAGGGCAAGTAAATGCCATGCATGCAAAGTAGAACACAGAATTCGTTCCCTGCTTCCCTTGGGCAGGCAGCTGTTCAATCATCCCCAAGACAGCAGGGCTCCATCGTATGTAGCAATAACTTGGGAAGGCATACGCCCTCACTCTGAATGTCCACCCCTTCGTTCTTCTTCCCCCAGCTCCATACACTAAGCATGACCCCCCATGGTGTGGGATTATCACTGTGGTCAGCTGGGATCAGCTGTCCTGGCTGTGTCCCCTCCTAGTTCCTCGTGCATCCCCAGCCCCCTCACTGGCCGTGTGGGGCAAGGAGCACCAAAGGCCTTGACCAGTGTAAATTCTGCTCAGGAGTAACTAAAGCATCCCTGAGTTATGAACAGAGTTTGCAACACAAATCCAAAACTGCCACCAAAGAAAATTAACCCCTTCCCAGCCTGAAACAGCACATGCTGACTGGCACAGGGTGAAAGATCTCAAGAGAGCATCAGCTAACAAAACAGGCAAGTAAATGCCTGGTATAAAACCTGTTTGTTGATAAATAATTACTGAAAATGTTCTGTGCCATCCTGCCACTATAGGTTTAAATTAGATATTAGGAAGAATTCTTCTCTGTGAGGGTGGTGAGGCCCTGGCACAGGTTGCCCAGAGAAGTTGTGTCTGCCCCTGGTCCCTGCCAGTGTCCAAGGCCAGGATGGATGGGGCTTGGAGCAGCCTGGGATAAGTGGAAAGTGTCCCTGCCCATGGCAGGGGGTGGAATGAGATGAGCTTGAATGTCCCTTCCAACCCAAACCAGTTGTGTGATTCTATGATTATAAGATAGAGAATGATTATGAATTGCCTTTTCTTTAATAGGAGGTACAGCTGCTGTAACCTATGAGCCCCAGCTGTGCAGGCCAAGAATTTTGGTTCTGTGCTGCAGCCCAGTTGCATTTGCCAACAAATGTTTATGACTTCAGGAAAGATTGTGATGGTATTTGGGTTACTGGGACCAGTTGTTATTCTTAGGCAGTCCTTTTCACACCCCTGCTATGAGAAGCAGTCAACCCAGGAGCAGGTTAACTGGGTTAACTGGTGCTGTAAAGCACCTGTGTGGAGAAAGGCACATCTTGGGTACCTCAGAGTGACAGGCTAACAAGGTTGGCTTTCATCCCAGCTGGCTGCCTGTGAGGGAAAGCCTACCATATTTTTTTAACTTAAATGTAAATGGGGAAGTTCTACTCAGACAAGCTACCATTATTTCATTGTACCAAATGTATTTTGCAGACAGTCCATCTTTGGGAAGGTCTATTGGTAAATTAATCTTTGCTCCATCACCAGATTAATTTTTTGGGGTTGTACTTCAAATTACTATAGGGAAGGCAGGGGTGGGGAGTGTAAATAAATCAAAAACACTGTAAAATGGCTCTGTGTCTGTATTATCTTCCCCTACATAAGAAGTGGATATAGTTTGTTTACTGGGATAGGCCCTCAGGTATGCCTACAAGCTGGATGGATAAACTGATTATCATGGTCTGTGTGAGGCTGAAAACAGGGCTTCAGTTCTAGTTTCTTAAGTAATGTAAAATTACATTTAATCCCCTACTTCCAAGAATTTCAAAGCAAGTGCATATTAGTGGTATCCATAGCAGGTAAATACTGTCAGCTTGCAGGTGGGACAACTGAAATATGGAGAGATTCTTGATATTGGAAACAGCTGGTGACAGAGCCCGAATCCTTATGTCCCAGCTCTCTATGATCCTTTAATTACTAAAGAGTTATTTCCTTTTTGTTTCTAGGTTTGAGAAACCTCCCTAGACCTCTCTTGGTGGCTAGTCCTTCAAGTTCCGGGAGCACTGAGGCCGACAGTGGACTGTTTGCAGTCCCTACAACCCTGCCCCCCAACAGCCGCCATGGGAAGCTGTTCCTACCCAGCAAGGAAGCAGAACTGACCTTCCGGCAGCACCTGGATACCATCGGTGTAAGTGAGATGACTGAAATGCAGCATGCTGTGCATGACCCAGCTTCCAGGAGGTATCACAGGGATTCTGAATTCATCAGAAAGTATGGGCTGCCTTGTGAAGCAGTGCTTCTTATCATGCACAAGTTTACTATTGTATTAACTGAGATGTATCCAATTTTGACTGTGTAACTGTGCTTTGAACTGATATTACCTGTTAGGTAATTCAAGTAATTCAAATCTGAATGCCATCAGCCTGATGTCACTGATTTGCTGTCTAATTAAATTGCTCCACCAAATATATGTGCTAGATTTAGCAAAAACTGTTGCCCTTCTGATGTGTAGCTGATTTTACCACAGCCTCATTGCTGTATTTAAGTCAAATTCTGTTTTTATGTACACTATCTCAGTAAGAATTTCGTAGGAAGCGGAAGTAGTTGGTAATGAAATGGCTTTTTGGGACAAAGCTTTATCTCCATAAAAAAAGAAGAAAAAATACATTCTTGGCAGAAAATATTCTGACTCTAGTAGAAAGGATATTGTGCTGTCTGAAACAAAACACAGTATTTTAGTCAACTCTTAATTCATCTTTATTGAAAATAAGAATTTGGGGGATATAATTTATTCTGTGTCTGGATAGTTAAAATACTTGTAATGCATTTCCTGTTGTTGTCCAGATGCAGTCGGACTTCTTCCTACCGAAGCCCAGGAAGTTACGGAACAGACACTTGCGGAAGCCACTGGTAGTACAGGTCAGAGCAAAGTGTAAATGCCTGTTTTGCTCACTGAGTATCAATAAGGCTGTAGTGGTTTGCACACATCAGATAAAAAGCTTAATTTCCCTCATGCATCCACTGGAAATGTGAATCTGAAATTATGAAGGAAAAACACTTCAGTCTCTAATGTAACTAGCTATGTTACCTTTCGTGTATGAAGAATATCAACAGCGAAAGTCCAGTGCCTAAGGTAGTTTGGAAAAATAAAAAAGCCTCTGGAAGAGGCTTCTGGAACTTGAAAGCAGGTTCTGCTACCTGGGCCTTCTGGCACTGAGGCATAGGCAGTGTGGCCCTGTGCTGTCTTGCGTGGGCAGTGTTGGGGCTGGCAGCCCTCTTAACAACACAATCTTCCTTTATATCCTTTCCCTGCTTCTTGCTCAGTAGTGGATGTTAAACTGTGGCAGATATAACCCTCTGTAGTGAAATAAGCCATAGCACACTTGGAAAGAACAGTGTTTCCTAGGAAAAAATGGGACTTGGAATGAGATGTATAGAAGGAGTGGCCTCTTGTTGTGGTGCTTTGGTGACAGACAGGCCTTACCCTCCTTCAGACTGCTCTGATAACCCTGGGAATAGGCACATATCACTGAGACACCAGAGGCAGGTGAGAAAAAAGAAATCTGAAACCTAAATAATAGTGACCTACTGGGGAAAACAAAGTTCCCAAGTGTCACTATTCCATTTTTTTCTCTTCTATTTTGTATAATAGGGGATGCAGAAATTACCCCTGCACTATTTTTTGATGCTGAGATCTTCAGATCTGGGCAATTCCATGTGTTTTAAGAGCTCCCAAGTACACACAGCTATCTCACTCATCCATACTTGCTGAATTTTAAGGGCAGATCAGTCTGTACATAGACTAGGTCCCATGCTTAAGATCACTGCTGTAGTTCTGAGAGAGATTTGAAAATCACTGCAAGAATAATCAGAGAGGATTATAGTTCTAATCAGCATTTCTCTGAGAATTTTCCACGTGGAAATACTTTCCTTTAGTAGTTTACAGAGAAAACACATCATTCCTTTCTGTAGCTTTTTTTCTCAAGAGCACACTGATCCCATTGCTCTGTCTGGTGCATGATAGTAATGCCACGGAAATACTCTGTTTATTCTGGAAGGTCTTGTGAACTCCTGCAACTTATTCAATGAGAATTACTCTCTGTCTGTGTTTAAATCTGTTCTGGCTTATTGTTTCTCTCACATAGAGAACACTGCTCCCAAGGCCGTCTGGAAATCCGTCCCAGCATGTCTGTTCCTTTTCTATCTTATCCAACTCATCCACTACAGGTGAGTCTTGCATTTCTAAAAACTGAAAAGTGTCTGTTAAAACTGCATAAAGAAGTCATTTATAAAAAGAAGAAAATATTATTTCAAAATGACCATGTCACCAGCCTACAGGATGATGGGATTGCTCTCCTGAATCATTGTTAAGCAAGTTGTGCTTTGCATAAAATTTTTTTCTTCAATTTTCCAAGACTGAAATCACGGAAGAGCAAGGAGTTCTCAAAAGGGAGATGGAATTTGAAATAAAATACCTAGATAGGAATTTTTGTTCTGTAGGATATAATAATTTGTCTAGATTTTATATTAGACTTTCCCTAGTACCTGGGATACTGTCTTCATTTTATACAGCATAAGCAATCCACTGCCCATGTGTCCTTTTCTCCTGAGTACAGTGGTAGTAGAGGTGATCCCCCATGAAAGCCAGCATGACACCTGAAGGGTTGTCTTCATTGACAGTATGAGAGAAGCTCCAGTAGCACAGCAGCACTTGCTGTTGTGTGTCTATGGCAAGATACTGTTTAGTTCGTATCACTGTTTTAGCTCCAATTCCATCATCAATTTATTCCATCATCTCTACTACCTGGATTCCTGCAGCTTGCTGCTGTTTGGAATTTATTTGCTTCCATTGAACTGTGTTGTGTTCTGCTTTAAAGGTGATTAAATTTCATTTGCCTGAAAGTTATTCATGCTTCTCCCCAGGGAGAGGTTCATTTCGGCCAATCCAGTCCTCACTGACTAAAGCTGCTGTTTCTCGTCCAATTGTGCCCAAAGTTCTTCCAACAGAGGCCACCAACCATCTGTCTAGTAAGTCATTCTGAATTCTGCAATAAAAGCCATGCTGGTGCCCTCCAGGCAGACACTGTCTCGCAGCAGAGAGTGGGTTCCATAATTAGAACAAATAATGTTCTAATGGTGGAGATGAAAACAGTGATTGCATCTATATTTTACCTAGAGGATTCTTTTGAGATGAGAAGATATTCTCATGTTTGAAGTGAATTTTAAAAGATCTTGGTGAAGTTGACCTTTACAACAACTTACATTTTTTACTTTGAGTCTATATGGCTGCCAGAGGCAAGATAACAAAAGAAGGCTCTATTGTTTCTAGAGTTCCTCTAGTGACCTATAGGTAATTTCTGGAAATTGCATAATGAAATACTTATCAATTTGGAGGACAAAAAAGAAAAAAAATAGATGAAAAGAATGGGAAGGGAACTGGGATTTTCTCGGCTATTTTGATATATCTAGTAACAGGTTAGAACAGGACAGAAAAGTTAAACATTTTAGCTAAAAGCAATGTTACCCTTGGTGCAGAGAAGCAGCTGACCCAGGTGATCAGATCTTTACTATTGCTGCTTTTTTATGCAGTTGAGTTTTGACTCTGGGTAAATTTTGAAAATTTTATTTTAGAGAATCATAACAAAGTGAAGAAGCAGCTTGTAATATGTTTTTTGGATTTTTGTTTCACCCAAACCAAATGTTTTTTGGTTTTTTGTTTCACCCAAGGTGCTATTGACTTGGCAGCTAAAAGTGCTGGCATTATCCCTGGTAGTCCTATGCCTGTCCTGGATGCAGATGGTTTGCCAGGTGTGTCTCCACTGTCACCAGATGCAGTGCCCACGGTGGTGGCAGGGCAGGAGCCAGCAGTAGCACATCAGAATGGAGGCTCCATCACCACTGTGGAGGTCAGAGGCTCTTAAGTGAGCTTTTTTCTAGTGCTCAACTGTCTTGCTCTTTCATTGTATAAAAAAACTATATTATTATGACTCTTCAGTGAGCTTTCTCCTGGGGCTTGCTGTTAGACACTGCTGTTGTGGCAGACCCAGTCTGTGTTGTGTAGTGTGTATTTGGGGTTGAGGGATCAAGTCATTATTTCATTGAATGAATTTTCATCCTGTAAAATAGTTTGCAGCTGGTAGAGCATTGAACTTGGCCATCCAGAAATCTGGTTTGAAAAGAAATGATGACATTTCAAAAATTCCAGAGGGGATGTGGAGCAAAACATGGACTTTTTGGGATTGTATTTGGAATGGAAACTGTAATTTCTCCTTACTGTTTCGTTCACTGAGATTCAGATACATGTCAGTCCATGTTATGTTCTCAGGGAGTTGATGGACAATTTTGAAAGACATGAGATGTATGAAGAGCACAGATAAATGGTGATAAGGCCTTTATCTCTTCCCTGCTCGGCTGGTCATTCAATGGTTTTTGTTGTGGTTGCAGGGCTCAAGCCCAGGGTGCAGGGTACCATACATCAGCCTGCCGACCCAGCCCGAGCAGGATGGCTTCCAGGTACAGTGTGTGCTGAAGGAACAGAGCTCTGGAATGGGTAATGTTCTGTGAAAATACCACTGGTATTGCTAGTTAAAACTCCGTACTCCCAGGTAATTGTGCACCACTGGTACTGTCTGGTGGAAATGAAATCGGTAGCATCTGAAGAGATTTAAAGAAATTTAGGAAAGCTGCTTAAATATGTGTGTGTACCATTCCCTGAAATCAAAGTGAAGCTGACTTGTGAAGGACAAACAAGCTTTACATATCTCCTAATAGAGCAGAGGAGTTTATAATCACTATGCTGTATCTATGTGTGTATTTTAAACATCACCAGGAGACTTTTCAGCAGTTCACAGTCCTGCTGCCTCCATGTCGCTAAAGGAGGAGTATTAGGACTAAAAGTGTGATTGTAATGTCAGCATCCTTTCCAGAGATTCACTATTCACTGTGCTAGTTCCAGTAAGACACAGATACTTAAGAGTAACTGTGATGACACTTAAATTGTAGGAGTGTTGTCATCCTGCCCCCAGACTGTTTCTCCAGTGGGATCCAGGACCTGGTGCTGGATTTTTAAGCCTCAGAATACAGGCTCTTCTTTTCTTCAGTGGAAGCACTTATCATGCTCCCTGTGATGCCTGCATGTGAAAAAGGTCAAATTAGTTTGATTGGAGAGCATAAAGGAGGTTAAGATTTTTTATGGGACACATGTTAGGACACGAACCTGTGAGGCATTTATTGTGGTAATTGGGGTCTTGGGTTCTGGTTTTTACTCTCAGGAAAGCTGTGTATACACTACATCAGAAAACAACGTTACGGTTCTACGATGAGGTACTAGTAATGAGACTGTAAAGATCAGTTGAAATTTCAAAAGTCTAGCTGTAAAAAGTGAATAAATGTGAGTTACCAGTTTAAAATACCTGTATACTCTTCCATCAGTTAAGGGGTTTTTGCATATACAAAGGCAAATTAATACATATCTATTTGGAACTATCTCGTAGATTTATCAAAATTATGTTCATTTTAAGATTATGCTTGTTCTGTTATGTAGGCTGTTTTAAATACTCCTTGAAATGTTACAGACTCATATTTTTTCAGATGATTTGGCAGGATATGGGCTGAAGCATATTTGTTTATGCTTACAGGTACTTTTCATTAAAATAATACAGAATTATTATAAAAAATAGTATATTCCTCTAATTTAGGCATATTATCTACTGGATTTTATCCCTTAAAAGTCTGGTTGTAGTCTGATACTGAAGAGCCAAAATGTTGCTTTTTAGATTTCTGAGTTCTTAATAAATTTACAAACAATTAATTCTATTTCTTGTAATAGGGTACATCAGTCCTTTCTCTGCCAGAGCTAGCCAAGACTTCTCTCCAGAATGGTCTGTCCACCCCTCCACTTCCCTCATCGGAAGCTTCCAGTACTCGGCTCTCTCCTCCCAATGTTTCTGCTCTCTTGGATATTTCCCTGCCTGGACCACCTGAAGATGTGCTTTCCCAAGGGGAACCTGCCACTCAGATCAGTGATTCCATCATTGAAATAGCCATCAGCTCTGGCCAATACAGTAAGTCTAAGATTAGCTAAAGTCTGCCTATCCACTTAAAAAAAAAAATCCCTGACATCTTACATAGCAGCAGAAACTTTTCCAGGAAGCAGTTCTTGGATTATGAGGTTTTTGTGGGTTTGTTTTTGTTTGCTTGTTTGTTTCCAAATATCTGTTGGAAATAAAATTCTGTGCCTGGCCTTATTTTCTAGCAAATATGGGGCAGGGGGGTTATTGTTGTTGTTTGGGGTTTTTTGCTTTCTAAACAAAAATTCATGCAGTGTCCTATAATTTTACCATATTGACTGAATTTGTGATCCCCGACATTGGCTTATAGGTGAAGGTGTGTCTCTCTCTCCTGCAAAGCTGAATGGCAGTGACAGCTCTAAAAGTCTTCCATCCCCATCCAGTAGTCCTCAGCAGAACTGGATTGCGTCTCCCACCCATGATCCCCAGTGGTATCCCAATGACTCCACAGACTCCTCCCTCAGCAGTTTGTTCTGTAAGTGTCCAGACACAAAGAAGTGCACCCAAAAAGCGTTTTCCTGTTAACAAAATAAACCAGAAACATTGTTTATCAGTAGTGAATCCTTTGAAAAATTATAAACCCATTAGGACATTAGTAGAATTATTTTCCAAATACTTCTTGCTTTCATTTCTACAGTGTTACCTTGAGTACATTTTCGCTCTCTTTACAAGTCTATTCCTGAAAAGATCCCGTTGCTAGATTGGGGTCCCGTTGTAGCTTGGGGCAAGTAATACCTTGGCAGTTCCTTGTAGTCTCTTTGGAGCCTGACTCATCAGTTAGGGTGAGACATTTGGACTGTTGTGCCAAAATTAACAGATGTCTTTGGCTCTGCTAGTGGAAGAATACTTTGTTGTGTGCTTGCTAAGTGCTATCTCAAAGACAATGGGGTCACTCACTGGGTTTGGTTGAGGTTTAGTTGTTGAGAGGTTTTTTTTAATTAGTAATTCATGGGGCCAGTGTAATGAGTCTCCTTACTCCTAGCAGTGTGGTGATGGTATCAATGCTGTAACACGTAATTTTTAAAAGATGGAAGATATTGATATCTGTCCTCCATTTTGAATTTCCTTGTCCTTCACTTTATCCTCCCTGTTAAAAACACTCAGTGCAGTGACTTACTGATGTGCCTTTTCTTTGTAGCAAGTTTCATCTCCCCAGAGAAGGGACGAAAAATGTTACCAACTCCAGTGGGGAATACAAGTGGCACCTCCTTACTGGGTCCCAGCCTGCTGGATGGAAACTCACGGGACTCCTTTGTGTCGCGGTCCCTGGCAGACGTGGCAGAGGTATGTCAGCAAATTACACTCAGAGTCTACTTCCTCTTGCAGTGCTGGAAGTTACAGTTACTGGGTGCTGTCCCTCAGACCCTCCTGAGATACTTCGAAGGTAGAGGTGCTTTGAGACCTGCACTTCAGCTCAGTAGAAGATTACAGTCATAACATAAAGATGAAAAATTGTCTGAGAGTAACTACCTGGCACGAGAGCTGGTGTGAGAAGCTGCTGTGAGTGCCTTCAATCCAGGTTCTTTTTGCTGAGGGAGGTAGTATTGATCTGTTGGATATACCTTTGTTTTGACAGAGAAAGATTCAGTCATTCTGTTGTGTGTATCCTGCTTTGTAGGGCAAGAACTGAAAGTGCTAAAGACAAGAGAAGGATTAATAGTGATGCAGCTATAATACAGTTGGAAGCCTGGTAGGAAAAAACAAACAGGTCCAGAAGGAAGAAGTAGGACATGGCTAATACCAAGTCGCCTGAGAGGATGGCAGAAGGTTCTGTGCTGCTGAATTACTGTCTCTGTTGGCAGAGCTATCCCTTTGTTTTGAACTCTTTTGAAGGGGTAGAACGAAGCCCAGCAGTTTTTAAGGCTGTGACACAGTTAAGGACAGAGCTCCCTTTCAGAGGGACAGACAGGAAGAATGAGCTGCAGGAACATTATGCAGCTTAGCAAGGAAAATGCAAAGTCCTGCCCTAGGATGAGATTAAGGAATAACCCCACAGCAGTATCAGCTGGGGACTGGCTGTCTGGGAAGCAGCTCTGCTGTACCTGGATATGCAAATAGACATGAGCTGAGTGTGATCCAGGGTGGATCCAAAGGTGTGGAACCAAAGGTGACCAACGGTGTCATGAGCTGTTTTTAACAAGAGCATGACCAGGATATTGAACAAAATCATCATTAACGTGCTCTGCTCTGTAAGAGTAGTAGAGTCCACCTGCAGTGAGACCATGTCTAGAATATTGTCACCAGTTTTGAGCACCCAATATATAGGACAGAGGGATTAACTGGAGCAAGTTACCAGGAGGATCAGGTGGTGAAGAAGGGGTGATGTCTAGGCTTGTTCAGCCTAGAAAAGGCTTCAGGGTGGGAGGGACCCTGCTGCCTGCCAATGCTTGCAGTAGGGTCATTGAGAAGATGTAGCCAAGCCCTTTAGAGAATGGTGATGGGAGGTGGGAGGAACAAGCAAAAGCTGAACTGAGACAGGTTCTGCTACATCTACAGAAAAACTTCCTCACACTGAGGATAGGCAGGCAAGGAAACAGGTTACCCAGAGACTGGGCAGAGAGATGCCCAGAGATGTTATGCAGTGGCTGTCTTCAGAGCTTTCCAGGGCTCATATCAATAAAGTTCTGAGTGAGGTGGTCTGTCCTTATCAGGTGAACCTGCTTTGAGCAGGAAGTTGAATTAGAGACCTCTTCAGGACCCTTCCAGTCTGTTATCCCACAGTTCAGTTATTAACCCAGTACAACATCACATAACTTGTAATATCTTGGGGACTTGCCCTTATGGAGGGAATGTGTCATTCCTCTATTGCCCTTTGGATTTGGATAAGGAGGTTCTGTATAGACCATGTAACCAGGAGCTGCAGCAAGCTCATGCTGATTTATTGTGGTGTTGGCAGCTTCAGACCTGAAAGACAGATCCACTTCTGGCATAAATATAAAGATTCTGTTTTCTTGGTGGTGAGAAGCTGTCCAGGTGTGTTCTAATTAAAGAAATACATGATAATTTATTTGCATGGATTGAAGTGACACTGCAGCCCTCAATATTACTAACTCCCTTTAGAAGAAAACAGGGTAAGCCTCCATGTTATGCACAGGAGAGCAGCTCTTGTGGCAGAGGTAATATCTTTAGATCATCTACGTGTACACCTTAATGCTAAATAGGAGCAGGTAAGGCCCATTGACACTATAGGTGGTTAAGTTTTTTAGAAGCTTCTGTTTAGTTGTGGATGTGAAGAGCTGTTCTCTAACTTGGGTCAAGTAAGATAAAAGTCTCTTTCATATGAGGAGAGTCTGGGAATGAAGTTGAGGGAGCCAGACTCTCCTCAGGACAACAGGCTGCAAGCAAAATTTAAAACACATTAAATTCTACCTGAAGACAAGAGATCTATTTTGATGTAATCAGGCATGGAAATGGTATCCACTGAGTTCTGGAACGTCTGTGCATGGGGGTAACTCAGCACCTGCCCAACAAGGTCCAGGGCTGCCTGTTCTAGCTGAGCCTGCTCAAGTGAGATGGTTGGATGAAATGCTCTCAAGATATCTCTTCCAACCTCAGTTATTCCATGAAATTGCCACTGATATATAGCTCATCTCTTTTCTCCTTGTCTCTTACAGGTGGTGGATTCCCAGCTAGCTTGCATGATGAATGAGAACAGCATAGATTACATATCTCGGTTTAATGACCTTGCCCAGGAACTGTCAATACCTGAGCCAACTCGCAGGGAGATCCTGTTTGATGGAGGAGGTGGTGGTCCCTCAATAGGGGATCTGTCGCAGTAAGGGAATGACCAGCAGGCTGGTGCAGACTGTTCAGCTAAGTTGGAGCTTGCAGAGCTGGAACTTGACGAGGGCAATAGCTAAGGCTGAGTTATTCCTGTCCTGTGTGCTTCTTTCTAACAGGAGCATTGGTTTCAGAGGTCTCAAGAAGTACTTGCAAGTCCTGGAATGTGCAATATGCTGGCAACAACAGAACATGTAATAACATTACAGGAGATAGTGTGTCCCTGCATCAGCAATGTAACATTGCAGATTTGTGAGACAGTCCTGGACTTTGGAATGGCCTAAGCAAGCAGCTCAAGTAGGGATGGGATTGCCACAAGCTCCTGTATATGAATTATTTTGTTTGCGTAGTGATCAGAATGCCATGCTTTTGGGTCCACATGAAAGTTGTGGAGGATGAAGGGTACAGCTGGGTAGGGGGAACCATTGTGTATCTTGACACGTCCTAGTTGACAGTCTTATTACCATTCAAACTGAAGTTCTTGCACTCTCTCCAGGGCACTCGATGCTGTGTTTTTACAGACCACTCAGTTCCTTTGGCTCTTTGACCATTCCACCGGGGCTCACACCTGCTTGCTTGTGTGGTAGGGGAGCTTTAATCTGCCCTCCTCCTGTGCTGCTTGGATCCCCTATTTTTAAACCCCATCACATCACAATCATCAATCATCATCACCATGACTGCACTCATATTCTTAACCTTTGAGATTCTTCAGCATGTTGCACAGGTCACCCTGTGAGCAGGAGAGTGCTTTATTGCTCTCCCTGAAGAACAGTTGCTTTTTAGGTCTGGAAACATGGCAAGAGAGGTTACACTAGGAAAGCTGTTTCATAATTAGTCTTGGCTTTGCTGGAAACATGTAAATATTGTCATCTTCACAAAAACTGAGGATTTACCTGAGAGATGAAATAGGAAAGAATATTGTAATGTATAGGAGCAAATACTAGGTTAACACTAAAGCAGTTGAGATCAGTTTTGTGTCATGAAGAGAAGTGTCAAGTCCTAGCCTAATCCCTTAGTCCTTCCCTACTTCCTCTTTGTTCTGTGAACTCCGGGTGCTCTGTAATACCTCAGCATCATTCTTCATTACAGTCACTCCCAGGCATGAGTGGGTCTGGCACTCCCTCTCTGAAATCCCCGTCCATTTAATGTTGTGTTGTACTGTAGGAAAAACACAGATCTTGATTCCAGTGGGTTCAACAGGATAGCAAGTTAATTTCTGCAGAGCTGGTTGTCCATCAGTTCTAGCTTTATAACTCAGGAGACTTTTCTTATTCCCTTTCCTTTCTTCTTTCTTTCCCTTTCTCCTTCCCTTTCTCCTTCCCTTCCCATCCCATCCCATCCCATCCCAGAATACTCGTGCCCCTTTTGTAAGCACTTGTCTGCTTCTCCAGTTAGAGGTTGTCCCTTGGCTGGTGTGAGTAGCTCTGAACTTTTCCAAGGGGCTGCTCCTATATAAACCTCAACTTTGTATTAATAATAAATAAACAAACCTTCTCCATCCCTTAGGCTGTTACCATGGGTTCATTTCCCAACTTGCACTATACTTGGTGGATGTAGGTCTGCCTGCCTTTAGCTGCTTGTACAAGGCATTTCTTTGACTGGGGGTCTCTTGTAACTTGTTCACAATGCACTGACTCTGCTGTTCACCCAGTCCCTTCACCCTGCTTTAGGCAGATGGTTTTTAGCTTCTATGGAGTTGGCCTTGTGTTTTCTGTCATTAGGATAAAAGTGAAGAAGTTTTCTGATGCACACAGAGCCTTGTTTGAGAATTCTGACAGAACTGTCAGGAAATCACATAAACCTGGAACAGCAAAACTTGAAGGCTGTCACAGAAATGAATGCTGGGGCCTGTTTTGTTCTCAGCATTATTCCCCTTTGGCATGGAAAGGACGCCTGTTAATATCAAGAGTCATGTCCACTAAAACTTTTCAGTTTTACTTAGAATTTAGCTGTGTTTTGATTTGGACTTTCCCAGATTGTTCCCTCTTGGTTTTGGGTTCTTCCATTACTAATGCAGATTATTGTATATGCTGTGTCTCCAGAAATCTTTCAGATTTGTAGGACAAAAGTAGAAGGCACCTACTATGGCTATGGATTACGTGCAAAAGGAAATGTGTTACATTCTAATCAAGTACTGTCTAAAAAGAAATCTGAACTCTCATTCTTAAACTTCTAAATATTGCAAGAGTAATGTGAGGGCCTCCAGTGTATTTGTAACTTGACAAACTTTTCATCTTCCCTATTGATGCTGGTAATACAGTGGAAATAACACTGGGTTTGGTTCTGAAGTTGCCTAGAATAAAGGCCAGTGTTGCTGCACCTGCTGCAGGAGTGGAGAGCAGAGCACTTCATCCTGATCTGTGAAGGCTTTTTGCCTGTGTGTGATACAAGGAGCTGTCAGCTGCCCTGCCTCAGCTCACCCAGGGGGAAGGACACAACTGCAGAATGAAGGCAGCACAAGTGGCTATTTTTGGTGATACCATGACATCAGGAAACTTCTAATACCCTGAACCTTTGCAAGTGGGCTTGAACCACCTAGTAATAATAGAGTATAAATTACAGAAATCAGTTCAGCACTCAGATTGTTGGGGTTAGGAATGTGTTTGGCATCTGCCCCTTAAAAGTTGGCATTATGAAGCAGAATTTAATTTCAGAGATGTAATGCATTGCAAACTGCTTTTTAAGAATAAAGCCCTTTGAGGACAAGGAAAGAACTTAAGAATAATTAAGATCACTGTGGTAATTCTGAATTGATCCAGTGTTTGTTACCCTTACTATGTGAAAGGTCACTTAAACGCATCTCTGATTGGACCAGCTCTAGATTTTAGGTGAATGTGCTTTACAATAGTAGTCACCAGTTCGTGTCTGAGACTGGTAAGGAGGTGGTGTATACACTTGTGCACACACACATGTGCATGTGCAGATGGGGGGGAAGGGAGCAGGGTAGTGATACTCAAAAATTCTTCAATTATTTCAGCTTCCCCAACAGCAGTAACAAAATCTATATAAGCAACAATGTCAGGCTAAGCAGACATCCAAGCAAGTGACACTGAAATGCACACAGTATCATTTCTGAGGTAGAAGTGACTTCATTAGGTTAGTACCTTCCTGGGGCACTGTGAGGTGTTGGAGAGGACTAAGGGACACTGACAGCCTCCAGGTGTAGGATTAACTGCTCTAGGCTTTTCCTTCTCAGTGACCATAAGGCAGTTCTGAGTAGCTGACAAGGTAAATGGCAGAAGGTTCAGTGTCTCGTCACCATGGGCTGGGTTTACTACACCAGAGCAGTACCATAGCCCAAGGTTGGATCCACCCAGGTGTGTGTGCACACACTGACAGAGATCTGTGCGAGGTGTTGCATTCTGATCACTCACAAAAATCCATTTTATCCTGTATCACTAAATCGACTAAGCATAGGAATAGTAATTGTTTTTCATGCAGCATTGTTAAGCCTTTTTTGACACCCTCTATATTTCTAAATTGAATTAAATGGCTTGATTCAAATCTAACCTATAAAGACGTCTTATTTACTGACAGCAGATTCCAGAGTGGAAATTCAGTTGCATTTTGTTTTCTACACTCAGACTTCAGATCCATTTATAAAGAAAGTACTGCACTTTTTCTTAACCTTTTCAAACCTTTGAATCTGTTAATTTCACAGCAACTTGTAAATGTTAACTGAGTGAAACCTTGGCAAGCACTATGGCAATAAGTTATCATTAATTATTGAAACATGATAACTGCTTTAGAGCTTATGGTTCTGGCAGCAAAATTTAATGCTGTTTCTTTTAATAATAGTTAAGCCATATCATCTAAGGTTTCTGGGCTTGTTTGAGATGTGAATTTGTTTGATAGATTATAAATATACCTATATAGTGTATGTATAAAGCAAAAGCCTGTCCTTACTGATTATTTTTTGTACCATACTGTAAATTATATTATTTATTCTTTACCAATTTTGGAAAAAGGTGTTTTGGTTATTTAATATAATATACAAAAGCTGTTAAACAACTTCTGTTTAAATTCCCAATTCAACTTGTAAAGCTGTTTTTATTCTTGTGCATAAATACATACTAATACTTGGTCTAACTTGCGTCCAGTGGGTTCTTTGCTGTTCATGTCCTCTCAGGTTTTTTAATTTAAGCTTTATTTTAATGATCATGGCCTTGTGGGGTGAGGGTTAAAATTCCTCTATAAGGCCAAGACTTTCAAGGTGATTTGGTTGCAGTGAAATCAGTCACCTAACTCCCATTGGCATATCCCATCCCAGAATTTTGATGAGTCTCACCATGATCAGAGAAAATTTTGGTAGGGTTGTTTTTGCTTTATAGCTTCCTTTCTCAGTAGTGTCTGCTCATGGTGAGTTTCGGAAATGTGGCAAACCAGAGGGTTGGCTATTGTGAATGGCCTGTCTGGGGCCATGGGCACCAGTAACAAGGGGGAGTAAGAGAGAATAACAAGAAAACCACGCAGAAAAATTCCAACCACCACCACCAAGAAGGTACAATAAAAATGGTAGTGTATATCTTGAGGGTTTGGGGTTTTTTTTTCCATTCACAGCTTCAGATAGCAGAAACTCAGCTGTGGAAGTTGTATTCAGGCCATCACATTTTATACAGCCACTACCAGAAACACCTTTTTACCCCGGGACACTAAGGAACAGGAAGCCCTGATACAGTTGCATAGTCTGTCTTCAGAGCTTTCCAAGATAAAACTAACTAAAGCTCATAGAAATGTGGGCTGACCCAGCACGCCCTGCTTCGGGCAAGTTGGACTCAAGGCCTGAAGTTCCTGTGATCTAGGTCATTAACTAACTCCTTTTTGTACACTTTTAGGATTTTGGTCTCTGTGAGATATCACCCTGAATTTCTACAGGCTTCTGAGAATTTTTAAAGCCTTCTGAGAATCTCTAGAGTTTTCTGACTTTTCTAAAACTTTTTGGATGTTTTCATGTTCAAGTGGAGTCTTTCAAGGACTTTGCAGGAAGAACAATCTTTGTTTCCATTCCTCTCCCAAGGAGAGACCTTTGATGGACTTTTGTCTCTGCCAGTGTGGATGGAGAGGTGGCAACTTCTCCCTCCAATCCAGAGGCAATCCCTGGAAAACTATATAAACCCTAGTTGTAAAAAACTTTCTCTTTCCTGCCTTTGGAGCTCACTTTGTGTGCTGTGCCTTCATTCCATGTCCTATTGTGACAATTGGTGGCCCTTTGTGGCAACAATGAACAGATAAGGTACGAATTCCTCCCCAAAAATGCAAAAAGAAGCGAGGTATTTTTCTTTTCTCTTTGCAGCCTCGGCAAAAATGATGGCTTCTGCAATCTCCGTCGAAGATACGGTGATGTTAAAGATCTGGAAAGATCTTCTTATCGAACAAGCTTCCATCTCAGCGGATGAATTCCAACACCTATATCTTTATGGTAGGACAAAAAACTATTTTCAAACCATGGAGAAAGCATTTGATAAGGATGATTTGGCCTCATTAGGGGACCATCTGCTGCAGATTTTCTATGCGGAAAATACTGCAGAAAAATTGCAGTTGCTGTCTTGTTTTAAAAAAATAGAAGGAATTATATATGGCTTTGGGTGCTCTTCCTCTGAAGGATCAGAAGGAGCAGCCCCGGGGGGGTGGACTTTCCCGACGCAGAAG
>VYXD01001798.1:126915-160084 GCA_013397195.1 Hylia prasina | reverse complement strand
CCCGGTGTTCTCCCGCATGCCGGTGTTCTCCCGCATGCCGGTGTTCTCCCGCATGCCGGTGTTCTCCCGCATCCCGGTGTTCCCTCATCCTGGTGCGCTGCATCCCGGTGTTCCTGCGTCCCGGCGCGCTGCGTCTCGGTGTTCTCGCGTCCCGGTATTCCCGCATCCCGGTGAGCCCGTGCCGCCGAGCATTCCCGCATTCCGGCGCTCCCGGTGCCGGCGCTCATTCCCCGCTCGGCTCGGCTCGCCCAAGGGCATCGCGGCGGAGGCGCGTCCCGGAGCATCCCCCGGCCGGGGCCGGTGACCTTGGCGAGTCCCCGGCGCTGGGTGAGGAGCGGGGGCAGGCCCGGGAGCGGGGCTGGCGCCCGCGGAGCCGGCGGGGGTTTCTGAGCTGCGCCTTCCCCGAGGGAGCTGCGGCCGCACCGGCACCTCCGGCCGCGGCTCTCGCCGTTCGAGGTGTCCGGGCTGGAATGAGACGAGCCTTAAGGTCCTTTCCAAGCCAGTTCCGTGATTCTGTGACTTGTTGCTGCAGCCCTGCAGTCGGGGATTTCCAGGTGGCAGGAAGATGGTTTGCCTCAGGGGTTCCCTAAAAACGAGGCGGACCCCAGGAGTGAAAGGTGGGGGGTGATGGAGGAGGGAAGGTGGCTGTGCCGGGAACGCTCGTCGCTGCCGGATTTTTCCTCTTGGGTTTTCTCAGAGTTGCTGGTGGCTGCCTTCGGTGGGAAGCAGGTGCAAGTCCTGCCTTCCCTGTTGGATAAACCTCGGATAATACGGAGGAGAATCCCTGCAATAAATGCTTAGGCTCTGCTTTGTCAGCACCAGGCACTTTGCGGGATTTTAATGTGGATTTTAGTGCTTTGGGAACTGGGATGCTTGGTTTGCTTTCTCTGACGAATATCAGAGCGTGGTACAAATAACTGTGTCTTGAGAGCAATTCCATGAGAGCTTGGAGGGATTTCTGGTGCAGGTTTAGTGCAGAGAAGCAGGGAAGCTGTGCATGGAGCACGGATGTTATTCCCACATTCCAGCCGGAATGGGAGATGCTGAATCGCCGCTGGGGAGCAGCTTGAGCCCACAGCAATGCTTGTCCCACCCCTCTGTGCCCAAAAAACACCGAGCTGCAGCTGGCTGAGGGGCAGCCAGGGCTCTGCTCTGGGTCCTGCCAAGCCACGTTTTATGGAGCTTTTCATTTGTTTTGTGGGTATCAACAGCTTTGTGTGCCCAGAGCTGTTTGCTCACAGCGAGGAAGTGGCCTGCAAAGGAAGCTGCTCCTCGGTGCATAGATGGGGTTAAATCTGTGGGGGGAAAAAAAAGTGCATCTCTCTTTTTATTTCTTATCTGTTGCAAGATTCTCACTCCGTTTTTGCCTTTCCCCTCTTGGAGCAGTGACTGGAGTGGTGCAACTCTGCTGCCTTTGATGAGATCTCAGGGGAGATGCACTTGCACAAGAGTTTGGTCCCATTTTCCACTCATACCTGTCATAGCTGGGACAATATTCACCTCCTCACGTTGCACACAAGCCCAGCTGCTACTTTCAGCTGCCTCAGAAACGACTCAGAGCAAAGCAAAGAAGTCTGGATAAAATAAGTGCTTCAACTGAAAGTCAATCTTATTTTACAGCCCAGACGTCTCAGTTATTTTGGTGACAGATTGATGTGTTTACACAACCTCCTGAACTTGAAAGCCTTTGAAGGATGTAGATGATGTCCCAAATCTCACAAGGAACTGAGTTTTGTCACCAGGAGCAAATGAAAACCCCTCTGAGATATTCCTTCAGCAGATATTCCTGAACTCTCAATTTTTAAGTGTTTGCAATTTAAACCTGGTGCCGGTCTCTAGTCCCACATTTGAGGTTTTGGTTGGGAATAGTTCTGTTCAAACCCATGTTCCTAAATTGTACTTCCACTCAAAACAGAGGGAAAGGTTTCCCTCTGATCAATTTGCCATTTCCCCATCTCCCCAGGCAGAGCTGCTCACCTGCTCTGCTCCAAGGCACAAATCCTGGCACAGGGGGAGCACCCAGAGCCCACACCATGCTCAGCCCAGGAGAGCTGGAAAGGAAGGGATCTGTGCCTAAAGGAGCAGCTGGTTATGTAAGGAAACAACTGAGGAAACTTCAGGGGAGGGAAGAACAGGAAAATTGTTGAAAAATTAATTTGGCCTTGGAAGAAAATGGGACAGAGCTGCTCCAGGAATGCTGTTGCTGCAGAGAAGCTGCATCTTCTCCTTTCCCTGTGCCCAGTGATGGGATTGGGCACTGGTAAATCAGCCAGGCTGCAAAGTTAGGGACAGCTGAGTTCTTTAGAGCTGTGGCTCTGCTGGGAGCAGCCCCCAGCTGTCAGGGGGCAGCCAGGGCATGAAATCAGTCCTGTGCTGGCACTGAATGAAGCCTCTCCCCAAATGAGATCCCTGTGGGTGCTGCAGGTCAAGCTCTGCTTTCCTGAGGGTCAAAAATGTGTGGATCTCATTGGAAAGGACTTTTCCACATGGTTGTGGGTCATCCTAAACTCCATCTGTGTACTCAACTGAAGGAGAAAATTCAGCGACCCGGCGGCTGTTGTCCCATGCAGCTGGAGAGTCAGGCTGGCAGGAATCCCTGTGCTCCAGCATCCCTGTGCTCCAGAATCCTCATGTTCCAGCACCCCTGTGCTCCAAATCCCTGTGCTCCAGGCAGAGGTGCAGCTGAATTCCAGCACCAAACCCAGTTTGGGAGCCCAGAACTGCAGCAGGAGGAGCCCACACACAGATCAGGCTCCAGCTGGAGACAAGAAAGTTGGGTCAGGCTTTGTGCAGGTGTGGCACTGCCACTCGAGGAGGGGTTTGAGGTTCCCAGAGGTAACAGGAAGTTTTCCTGGACAGGGGAAGGTCCTGGGCCTCGTTTGCATTGTGTAACATCTGAAAGAACCAAAATAGCTCCTGTGCGCTCCCAGTGAGGCCAGCAGGAAGGAAGCTGGGGTTAAAGATTGGGAAGGTGCTGGAATTCATTCTCCTGAGCGAGGCAAAAGGGAACCAGGGCTGAAAACCCCATTGCTCTTTCTGCCTCACCCCTTCCACTCCTGGAAGGGGTTTTTTTTCCAGCAAACCCCACAGGCTCAGTCAAACCTTGTTCACCCACACCCAGAGTGGCTGGGCCATGTGCAGCACTCTGATTTCCCCAGCTCAGACCTTGTCCTGGTGCTGCACGGGACACATGGAAGGGATTCACATTTCCTGGAGCTCTCTAATGGGTGGCCAAGGGTGCTGAGGGAGAGAACCCAGGATTGCTTCACTCTGCTGTGCACTCCAGAATTCCAGGAGTGGTTTTTTTATTAAAATCTGCAAGTCCAGGTGGTTTTTGAGGTGCATTCTTGTCCACAGTGGGAGCTGTGCTGGGATTGTTGCTGCTCTTCTCATTCTCATTCTCATTCTCATTCTCATTCTCATTCTCATTCTCATTCTCATTCCATCTGGAATTCCCTCCCTGGGAGGACAAGCTGGGGGTTAAATTTAAAGATCCATGTGGAAGTGCTGCAGGAACCTGAGGGCTCTGCTTGCCAGGAGGGGAAGGAGCTCTCCAGGCTGAGCTGCTGCTCCAAGGACGTGCTCCATGTGGGATCAGAGCTGGGGATGCAACAGAGGAATGGCTGAGGTGGTGTTCCCAGGAAATGCTGGGATTTGGATTCTCTGGAGCAGGGTGAGGTGGTGTTCCCAGGAAATGCTGGGATTTGGATTCTCTGGAGCAGGCTGAGCTGCTGTTCCCAGGAAATGCTGGGATTTGGATTCTCTGGAGCAGGCTGAGCTGCTGTTCCCAGGAAATGCTGGGATGTGGATTCCCTGGAATCTGCTGCCTCATCTTAATTTCTGCCCAGCTGCTGATCCTTTCATTCCTTGTGCTCCTTGCTTGTTGCTCACTGAATAAAAAATGAAAGAAAATACCTGATGGGCTGGGAATGGGAATGGGAATCCCTTCCTGGTTCTGTTTGCACTTGGAAGTGTCAGCCTGCATCATCCCAGAATTCTGTCAGCATTTAGAGGGACAAGACTGGTGCCTTGGATAAATCAGGATATTCAGCAGGATATTCAGGATATTTAACACAGTGAAGTCACAAACAGCAACTCGCAGACAGGATTCCTATTTCAATCCCAAGGAGGCGATTGCCCATTTGGCTTCTAAATTCCGAAATTATTTACAGATCAGACAACTTCAAATCCATTCTGGCACTTCGCCTGGTTCACCTACACGTGGGTGCTCAGGGGTGCTGGGACTGGAACCCCTCGTGGAAGGATTTTACTTAAGCTCCAGCACCAGAGGATTCCCTCAGGATGCTGCAAACCCCATCCACTCTTGCTGCTGGGCTCTCCCAGCAATTATTTAGCAAATTTTTAGCCAATCAAATAGTTGTATTTTGGGGACGGATGGATTGATTGATTGTTTGCTGCTTTTATTTCTCACCTCGTCCCTACTTTCCATTTAAAGCAGCAGAGATCAGCTGCTGAATGATCATTTCAAGGCCATTTCCAGCTCCAGGCTTTGCTCTTCTCCACTCCAGATGAACTTTTCCTGAATATATGTTGGAAATCCTTTATTCCTCTGTGTGTAACTCGATGACCCCCTCCTGCTGAGGGCATAAAGTGGTTTGCAAGCATTCTTTGGAAACCAGTCTCTCCCAGTTCCCCTGCAAGAACGTTCCTTTCCACAGGAATTTCCCAGCAGGAGCTGTCCGGCCACGGGTCAGAGTTGCAGGTTGAAAATGTGACTGAAATTCCCCAAATCCCAGCAGCTCAAAGCAGAAATTACCTATTAAAGGATCTAACACTGGCATCTTCTAACTCCCAGCTAGCTCTGACTCTGGAAAATAAGGTCATTAATAAGGAAATTAGGGAGATTAGGCATGCTCTGAAATTAAACCTTGATATTTGGATGATGATTTATCTTTTCAGCTGCCCTAATCAGAGACGTGTGTCAACAAGCAGGAAAATCAGGCAGCCACTTAAAATACTAAAAGCTGCTTTACAGGTTTCTCTTCTTGCATTTTTTTTTTCTCTTGGAGCTGCAGTTGCTGAAAATAATCTGAATATTGCTTAACAGGAGCTGAATTCTCTTCATTTCACTCATAGCTGACTGTAACAGTCCCGTGGCCTCCAAACAGGAAGGCATTTCCCCAACACCACTGGATGTTTAAATCCAAATTTGTAGACACTTGAATGTTGAGTTAAAATTGCATAAGAACAAATTATCTCCTGCTCTGCCATAGTGGGAACTGATGAGTGAATAACTCAGGGCCCTTTCAAGTGGGAGTGCCAGCAGTAATAGAATAAAACAGCCATGGAAGTGAAGCCTCTCTAGGAGGAATCCTGTTTAAAATACAGATTTTTAGCCTCCACAGTTCTCCCAGTGATCTGCTATTCCCTTTGATTGCTGCTGCAGTTAATTTGGGTGGTAAAGCTGCCGCACATCTCTGGAGGTGTGGGGTTTTGGGCTGCTCCTTATTCCTCACAATGGGCCCAAAGGGATGCAAAATGTCCCTTCCCCAAGGGACCTGTGTGACAGTGCCACACCTTGTCTCTCATTGCCTCAGCAGCTGCTTTAAAATGGCTTTTCTTCCCTTGCCCTCCTGTGCTTCCCGTTATAAATGATGCAGCTGGAGTTGTGTTCTCCCTGCACAGCTCCCTGCCAACAGAGGCAGTCCCAGGCTGGAGGAAATGCAGGGGAAGTGTGTCAGTGGTGAGGGCACAGCCTGTAATTTGCTTTTGCCTTTTACTTATCCCAACCTCCAGCATTCATTAGGAGACCACAGAGCATGAAGGCAGCTCGTGTTCCTCCTGGAATTCCAGAACGTCTCCGAGCCTGGGGATGGAATTACTGCCTTGCACTGGGAGCTGGGAGAACCAAAGAAAGCCAGGCTGTGCTGGAGCTGCAGGGAAATGCAATCCCCAGGCTGGGAAAAGGGTGCCTTTGGTCAAATCCAAAGGGCTGCTCGTCATCTTAACTGCCTCCTCCTTAATTCATGTGGCTCTCCGAGCGATGATGGTGAGGCTGCAGCCTGGAATATCAGTACAGTCAGCCTTGGGGAGGTTTTTCCTGCCTTTGGCTGGCCTTAACCAGCTCTGGATGGAGATGCAGAGGAGTCTGTGCACCTCTGCTCACTCAGAGCCTCAAACAGCCCCAGCAGTGCTCCAGCCTTGCAGCAATCCCAGGCAGGGACTGGGATTGGCAGGGATTTACCCATGGAAGGGATGAGTTTAACCAGCACAGCCCTAACCCCAGTGTAAATCCCATAATCCTGGACAGTGTGAGAGGGCCTCCTTCTCCTTCTCCTTCTCCTTCTCCTTCTCCTTCTCCTTCTCCTTCTCCTTCTCCTTCTCCTTCTCCTTCTCCTTCTCCTTCTCCTTCTCCTTCTCCTTCTCCTTCTCCTTCTCCTTCTCCTTCTCCTTCTCCTTCTCCTCCTCCTCCTCCTCCTCCCCACTGTACAGGAAAGGGCTTCACCCCCTCAGTGGCACACTCTGCTCTTTTTGCAGAAAGTCTAAACAGAGACACTTTTTGGCTCCCAGGGAGCCCCACTTTGCCAGCTGGGCCACGTTTATTGAAAGCTCTGCAGTATTTCCAAGGCTTTAAGGCCTCTCCCTCTCTGGAGTTCTGCCTTCAAATAACTGATCTGAAAGGATTCAGCCTCCGTTCATGCCGGAGAGCAGCGGTGCCTTTCTGCCCAGCCTGGACCCCTGCAAGAGAAGCTGGTCACAGAGTCAGCCACTGCTGAATTTCAAATGTTGATCTGTCCCCCAAAAGCACTGTAGGAACTTTCCTGGTCTCGAAATATGGGAAGATGGAAGTGAAGGAAATGCTTTGGGAGAATTAGAGGGGAAAACTTCCCTTTGGTAAATCCCACATCACCCCAGAACAGAGCAGAAAACCACTGAACATTGGAATATTTTTGATCTATGTCAGTGGCCCATCATTATTTTAATCCCAGGCTGTGAATCTCCCAGTGCCACTTTAGGATTTGCTGCTTTGAGGGACAGCAAAGTTCTGCTGCCCCAAACTCACTGTGAGCACCAGACTGGAGGGATGTGATGTGTCCAAGCCTCTTTGTTCTGGCATTTTAGGCAGCACGGGTGTAGAAGGAAATGGGACATTGGGAGCTTTTCCAGCAGGGAAATCTGCTGAATTCCCTCTGGACTGATCTGCTTGGAATGTCCTTAAACCCCAAAATAACAGAATCCCTCTGAAAAGCCTTGTACACTTTGCTATCATTCTATTTTCTCTAAACAGATGCTTTTAGCCTGCATTTAAACATTGTTTCAAATGCCAAAAAGCACATTTAACAATGAACAGTGGAAGCAAACCCTATTTCCTATTTAATTCTTGCTCAGCCATTCTCTTTTCCAAGTGGAGCTGGGAACAATGAATGTATAAAGGTATTACCCATGAGGAAAATCTTTCCTAGACTTGTAATTTCCATTAAATACTCTTTTAATCTGTAACGTTTTTCATTTCTTTGCAATGAGCTGCAAAAAAATCCTTCTGCAATCAGAGATTACTTTTTTCTCCCTCTCTCTTTCATAACTTGGCTTTTCTTTATTCCCAACAATTGCAGAACAATAAAAATGATTATCAAAAGTAAGCAGAGGAGTTTTTATGGAGCAGTTGTTTTACATCTCATCTTTATTCCAGGGCATGCATGGAATTTATGGAATATTTATGGAAGCTGGCTCAAAGCCTTTCTTTTTAAATGCCTATTTCCCTGATTTCCACGGGGATTGAATGGGAAAACACACTTGGAATGTGGGAATTGATAGAATCACAGGAAGGTCTGGGTTGGAAGGGAGTTTACTCATCCAGTTCCACACCTGCCATGGGCAGGGACACCTCCCACCATCCCAGCTCGGTCCAAGCTTTCCTTGGACACTCGCAGGGATGGATTTTCTGGGCAGTGGGAATGCCCAGCTGATAGAGCTGCAAGAGCTGAGCAGCAGCTGCACAACTCAGCAGTTTCCTCTGGTGCAGGTGGCACCGACACCTTGGGAAATGATTCCGTGGTGGTTCCGTGGGACACCCCAGCTGTAACCCCAATTCCCCTGTCATTCCAGGTGTAACCCCAATTCCTCTGTCATTCCAGGCGTTCCCCAACCCCTCTGGAGCTGAAGATGGACGTGAAGAGGGTGAAGGACTACCTGTACTGGCTGTACTACCAGTACCAGCTGGTGACGTGCAGCTACGTGCTGGAGCCCTGGGAGCAATCCATGTTCCACACCATCACTGTCACCGTGCTGGCCATGGTGGTGTACACAGCCTACGTCTTCGTGCCCATCCACGTCCGCCTGGCCCTGCACTTCTTCTCCCAGATTTTTGGCTCCCGGCCTGAGAGCACGGTGCCGAACTGAGCTGAGCCCAGCAGGGCCCAGCAGCTCTCAGAGCTTTGTGAATCCNTGTCATTCCAGCTGTAACCCCAATTCCCCTGTCATTCCAGGTGTTCCCCAGCTGTAACCCCAATTCCCCTGTCATTCCAGCTGTAACCCCAATTCCCCTGTCATTCCAGGTGTTCTCAACCCCAATTCCTCTGTCATTCCAGCTGTAACCCCAATTCCCCTGTCATTCCAGCTGTAACCCCAATTCCCCTGTCATTCCAGGCGTTCCCCAACCCCTCTGGAGCTGAAGATGGACGTGAAGAGGGTGAAGGACTACCTGTACTGGCTGTACTACCAGTACCAGCTGGTGACGTGCAGCTACGTGCTGGAGCCCTGGGAGCAATCCATGTTCCACACCATCACTGTCACCGTGCTGGCCATGGTGGTGTACACAGCCTACGTCTTCGTGCCCATCCACGTCCGCCTGGCCCTGGAATTCTTCTCCCAGATTTTTGGCTCCCGGCCTGAGAGCACGGTGCCGAACTGAGCTGAGCCCAGCAGGGCCCAGCAGCTCTCAGAGCTTTGTGAATCCGTGTTCGTGCTGCAGTTTGGCTCTTATGAAAACCCTGCTTGCTTCACCTCCGGGGCTGGAGAGCAGAGCCAGGCACCGAGCACAGCCCCTCTTCCACAAACCCTCCGGGAATGGGACACAGCACCTGGGCTGGCACAGCATCCAAGCAGCTCCCACCTCCAGCAGCCCCGTCCAACCTCTCTGGCAGAGACTGTTTTGGCGGCTCATTTGCACCCCAAGTTCTACCAGCACAGCCCAGTGGCCAGGTTAGAGGAGATAAAAAATGAGGAGATCCAGCAGGATTGCAGTGCTCATGTCTGGCTGGTTGTTGACTTCCAGGCTTTAATGGATGGCGGAGGAACTTGGAAGAGAAAGCAACAGGAAGATGAACTTAAATCCAGCTTTTTTTCACATCTAAAGCTCCTGCATCTGAGTTCAGACGGTCTAAAATATTTTCTTGGTGAAAAAAGTTCTCCGCCTCATCTTGCAGTTCTGTGAGGCTGACAGGAAGAAGCAGCCCTGCTCTGTCTCAGTGCCCTCCTGCCTCCTCTGATGAAAATCAAAATCTTTTCTTGCTGCTCCCACTCACCAAGGCAGCAGGGTGCAAATCAGCACCAGGGGAAGAGGATCCAGAGCGGAAATAATATTTTAATACCTGCAGGCAAGGCTTAAAGAGATCTCCTTTGCAGGGAAGAAATTAGATTTATTACCATTGCCTGTGGGGAGGTTTTGGAACAATGGGAGGTTAGTTTGGTTCTCACTCTACACAAATCAAAGGTGGATGCCAAATCATAAATTACAGCTGCACACTGCACGTCTCCACCAGCTGATGCTCCTGTTAGTAGAAGTGAGAGGTGCAAAATGTAAATAGCTTTCCAATGATGTCTGCACAGTTCTAGATTAAACAAACAACAAAAAAAAAAACCCCTCTTAACTCCTTTCTCAAGCTGCAGTGGGCTCCTGCATGCTTCAAAGCACAAGTTGGTTTGGAAACGAAGACATGTGGTGAAGGTTGCTCCGATCTGAACATGTGTATGCAGTTTTTTCAGCCAAACAATAAATAAAATTTTATTCTTCAGAAATGACCTCTGGCTGCATGACTCAGCTCTTCTGTGTTTTCCACTCATTCATAAATGTTGTGGATGTGTGTGGGCCAGGCTGGCACTGGGGCAGATGGATTGTTTTGTGGTGAACGTTTTGGGGCAAGGTTTGAGAATCCTTTAAATGGATCCAGGGTGAACTCCAGCTCGAGACCTCTCCTGTTTCTGGAGGGGAAAAAAACCCTCTGATTTGCTTTAAATTATGGCATTAACAAATACCTGAGTGTGCTGAGGGCTCAGCTGAGAGGTTTGGGCTCCAACAGGAGCTGTCCTGACAGTTTATCACAGTTGCTAACCTGCAAATTCGAGGTGCCAAGCTGTAATCACACTTCAAGTAATGAACACAGCACTGGAGGAGATGAAAAATTGCAAAACCTGTGACAATTCCTCTTGGAAGTGCCTGTAAAATAGACTAAAAGTTGTAATCCCAATTCTGGAGGTGAAAAACTGAGAATATTTACTTAGCAAGTTGGTACAAATTCTATCTCCAAGTGGGTTTCAATGAGATTCTGCTCACGGTGATAATAGGATGGTGTGAGTGCCAGGGCACCTCCTCCTCAGCCCTGTGCCCATTCACTTTTAATTCCTTAAAAGGCAGATTTCTTCCCCGTGACACCAAACTCAACTTCCACAGCACAAGGAGAAGTTCTTTACAGGAATGCAGAGGTTGGAGCTGCTGATTCCAGGAGCACACACCCGATGGAATATTGCTCTTTAAACATTCCACTGGGCAGACAGAACGTGGGGAGGGCTTTGCTCAGGATTCCCAGTGCCCTCCCATGGTGGCACCCATGCAAAACGCTTTTCTTCCTTATTGTGCCTGTTCCCTTCGGCATTGGGAGGGGCAGGAAGTGGCAGGGAAACGGCAGCAGGTGCTTGCAGGAAACAAACAACAAAAAAAAAAACAGTGAAAACTCACTTTTTGTGTGGTTTTTTTACCTCCTTTGCTACATTTTAAAGGGTTTAAGCAATAGGTATTTACTAGGAAGAAAAGAAGCTGCTGAAAACAATCTCTGTTAAAAGCCTTTGAGATTCCCCCAACCCTTCTCACTCCTCCTTGCATCCAGAAATGCTGGAATAACTCTCCCTGCTTAATACTCCAAATCACTGGGTTCCAGCAGGAGACTTCAAAGGATTTTTGGCACTCAGCAGGGAACAGAACTCTTTTTTTTTCTGCAGCTAAAAGACAGAGGGGGTGAGATAACACTTTTGACAGCTTGAGACCACACCACAGCTTAGAAAACTATTCCAGCTCTGAAATCCTTTTCCCTGGGGGAAAAAATAAACCATTCCTGGACAATGGGAAGAGGTTTCCATGGGATCACAGCTGCACACTAAGGAGGGAGGGTGGGATTTTGGAGCTCCCAGTAACACCAGTGTGCCCAGTACGTGGGTGACAGCATCCTTGTGAGGGTTATGTCGTCAGGCTCTTTGTAAAAGACTCTTTTCTCCTGCTTCATTATAGCTCCATGTTAATTGCAGTTAATTGCTCCACTGGGCTAATTGCAGCACAGCAGCTGGAAGTGTTCACACCAAAAATAAGCCAAATAAAAAGAGCAAACAGAACCAATAATCCAGCAGTGAAAAGGGGAACAAAGGCAGAGCAGGAGATGATCCAATTCCAGCTGCATTGACCCTGAAAGTACAAATGCCCCATTAATTTAAGGGATGAGAAATGTTGGGGCTCAGCTGGCCAGCACCATACACCTCTTGTTTAAAACTCATTTTCTTAATTTCATCTCATCACAGCTCCCATTTATCCTGCCATAAAGGTTTCCTGGCCAATTTCATGGATCACCTCCCAAATCCATTACTGAGGGCCACAACACACCCACGTGCCCAGACCATGAACCTCCAGAACTTTCCTCCCAAGGCCCCTCTGGGCAGCTTTTACCCAAAACTATTAAAAACAGCTTCCCAAGGACCTTTTCCTTAGTGCTGCTCCCCAGGGAACGCAGGGATCAGGATCACCACCAGTGCCCCAGCACATCTGAGTGTCCAGTTCACTCAGAATTCCAGGAAAAAATCCTGTGCTTATGAAATTTTGAAATCTTAATCAAGTTCCTTTTTTTCTCCTTTTTTATTTTTTAAGGTTTTCTCGTCGTTGTGATTCAGCCATTATCTAAAATTCTTACTGTGGATGTTCCACTTCTAAATTCAATTCCCTAATTATTTGGAAGTCAGGGGAAAAAAAAATCCCCACAACTGTTTGAGCCCAGCAGGTGTAGAAGAGTCAGCAGAACCACACAAACAGCAAATTACACTCGTGCAGCACCAGTGAGAGCCAAAACTGGGACAATTCTCCCAGATGAATTGCTGCACCCCAGGGCACAGACATGGACAAGTGGCCACGTGCCAGGCTGAGCACTGAAATTAAAGCAGAACAGGCAGATTTGCAAATGAAATATTACAGAACGCAGAATAATTCACTTCCTCTTAATCTCACAGGATGATCAATATTCATGCAGCAAAAGCAGCCCTGTCCTCTCACCCCTAGCCAAATAATTTCGCTTATTTTTCCCTCAAACACCAAACAGCAGCTACACCCTGAGATCCTACCACAAACTGAAAAACTGGGAAGTCAGGAGCAAAGCTGGACTCAAAGTGCAGATTCTCAGATCCAACTTGGAACCACCCAAAGCAGCCCTGCTGCAAACTTGTTGTACTCAAGGGGATCAAGGAGCTGAGATTAATGAAATGTTCAGGGAAAACAATCCCAGGAAACTGGAAATTCAGTGTTTGTGAGCTGACAGGGGAGGCCTGGTGCCTCCTGAGGTGCTCCAAAGGCTGGATCTGAGCTTGTCCCAGGACTCCACCAGGCAAAGATCCAAGGAAATGGGCTCCCCTTCACTCTGCCCTCACACACAGCGAGGAGAACTCAGCCTGCACTAAACACAGCCCGTGGTTCAAAGCACAAACAACTTTGTCCTGCATATTCCTTCCAATAAGCAATCTTCTGTCTGAATTGGAGGAGCCCAAATCCTGAGAATATCTCCAGGCAACTTCCATGGGAACTCCCTGGCTGCAAGGCTCTGATTCACGGGTGGAGGTCAGAATTAACTCTGAGAATTCCCACTTGTCATCATCCCTGCCTGCTCCACCCTTATTTCAGCAGTTGCTCCATCAGGACAGGTAAGAGCTGATAAACCCTGCTGATCCTGGGGTTTCAGTACAGCCAGGATAAGCCAAGGCCTCCTTTTTATTGGAATAAGGAGGGCCAAGCTCAAACTAGGCTACGGAAATTGTTTGATGTGGCCTAATGTAAGTTATAGCCCTCCTCAATTACTAACACACATTAGTCTGGGTTTAAAGGTGAAATTAAAACCTCTGCATCAAAACTAGAATCTCACTGCTGGAACGAACTCAGGCAAGAGGAAAAAAAAGTCATGAATCAGGGCAAAGAGGAGAGGGGAAATATCCACATGACGGAAAATAGGGTAAATCTGGAAAATCCATATTAATAAAAATAAGATTCTGCTTTTTTTACAATGACTGAGCAAAGAGGGAGGAAATGAAGGTAAATTGTGGCAGGGTCAGGAATAGATCCACTGGCAGCCAGGGTGCTGTTCCCGTTGTTTCTTCTGGCAGCTCCTATCTTTGCTTTGTAATCATGGAGTAAATCAGAAATATCTCTTCATTTCAAGGTCATACCCAAGGATGAGTTACACTCTGTGAATTTTTAGGAGCTTTATGTACTTTTAAAAAAAAGAACATGGGGAGAAAACGCAGGTAAGATGTTCATCAAGGGGAATTTGACAGGAAACAAGTGAGGCCAGGCTCAGGATAAAGCAGCCTGGCATGGAAAGGGCTGGCATGGGGATTGCAGCACCGTAATTAAAGATGGGGAGCAACAGCCTCGCCCATCAGGCTGGCAGAGGAAAGGGCTTCCAGCAGCTCCTTGCATTTCCCACAGTCACAAATTGCACAAGAGAGAAGCCTCGCTGAGGCAGTAATTATCTGCCAAATGCACAGAGATTGAGTGATTTATGAAGGAACAGCTCAAAAAAAGCTGCAAACTAACTCGACACATCCAGCTCTGGACACAATGGTGCCTTGCTCAGGGGAAATTTGGGACACGTCTGGAATTTCACTTCAGGTAAATAACACATCCCAAGAAGTTTTCTCCACACACTTTTGATTTCCTTTTCCAATGGTTCTCCCCACATGAGAATTAAAGGTGAAATCAAGTGGAATCAGACCGGTACTGAGGTGTGGGGTACCCACACCCAGCAGTCTGTGCTGCCTCGGGCTTGGTGTGGAGACACATCAAAAAATTCCAAGTGCTTCCTGTGCCCAAACCTTCCACAGCTGGCTCCAGGTGCCTCACGTGCTATCCAATAATCTGAGGTAACTGCTATCCCAATTTGGGGTAATTTTGATATCCAAAAGCTCTCCCTCATCACAGATGGATTTTAGTGGCATCAAAATACCTCAGAGCCCCACAGCCAGTTCAGCATCAGGACTGGATATTGGGGAGAAATCCTGTCCTGTGAGGGTGGGGAGGGCCTGGCACAGGGTGCCCAGAGAAGCTCTGGCTGATCCAGCCCTGGAGGTGTCCAAAGGCAGGTTGGACAGGGCTTGGAACAACCTGGGATAGTGGAAGGTGTCCCCAAGGCAGGGGTGGCACTGGATGGGCTTTGAGTCCCTTCCAACCCAAACCATTCCTCTCTAATCCCCTCCATCCATCCCAGGACTTGGACACTGAAACAGCCCCTTGCAGCAGCCCTGGCTCCGTGGCCTCTTCTCCCCAAGAAACCTTCAGCTGCCAAACGAGCCTCACTGGCATCATCTTTCATATAAATGCAGATGCTCCTAAATAAATAATGAGCTGCAGCACTGGGATCAGCTGGGGAACTTTCCACTCCCTTGGCCATGCAGTGAGTCCTGGTTTTGCAATGTTCTGGCTGAGCAGGACCTGCACAAACACCTTTTCCCAGAGATGTGTCAGCATTCCATGTCGTGCCCGTGCCAGCGAGGTGGGAGAGGTGGGAAAAGATCCAATCCCACGACAATTGCAACATCTCTGCCCCGGGAGGGGAGTTTATCTCGCTGAATAATTGTAACATGCAAATGCCATCAGAGAAGACTGGAGCAAGCAAAAAGAAATCATGAATAATTAAGAAGAAGGAGTTAATTGTCATTTCATTTAGCGAGTTTCATTTATTTCAGCACTTATTATTAGGTTGCCACTGGGAAGATGCTTAAGGCTAAAATGTGCCAGTGGTCTGGTGAAGCTCTGGGTGGACCGTGTCCCTGTCCTCCTCCTCCTCCCACTCCTCCTCATTTTTCCATGTTCTCCTTCCCTGACTGTTTAAGCAATCTTCATTCACTGAACTGTATTTTTGGTATTTTCCCTGGTTTTGCCTCCAGACAGACAGAGCGAGGCAAGGAAAGTCAGGAAAGTGAAGTCTGGAAATGTCAACTCTACCCATAATTTTTATGTGCAGCTTTTGAACAGGAATAATGTGCAAAATATTTTTACCTGCATATCCCTCTTCTCACGCTCTCTCATCAGAGAACTCAGAGTGAAAAAGACACTCACTTTCCTGATCATAGAATTACAGAATCATTGAGGTTGGAAAAGAGCTCCACAATAATCAAATCCAACCTTCAACCCACTAAACCATATCCCAAAGTGCCACATCCAGTGTTGTTTGAACATTTCCAGGGCTGTGACTCCACCACTACCCTGGGCAGTCCATTCCAGTGCTTAACCTCTCCTTCAGTGAAGGAATTCATCCTGATATCCAACCTGAGCCTCTCCTGATGTCCACACTTGTCCTCTCACAGCAGCTCTCAGCTCACCCCACCTCTTACCAGAATTCCTTTAATGGGATGAGATGTTTGAGCTGGGACACGGAAGATTACCGAAGGCAAGTGGAAAGCAAACAGCTCCTGTACAATCATCCTCAGATCCCTCTCGTGTTCTGATGAGCAAATATTTACCTTTTTCAAACAATTATTTCTTAGTCTGAGGTTCAGGCCTAGGGCAGCCTGGTAACAAACACACCAGGACGAAAGCAACACCTCCTGGCTCCTGTCCATGCTCTGCCTTAAAGGGAAAACCTTTGCCATGGCTGTCCGTGGTTATCGAGGAAGGATAAGCCAGGATGTGTGAGTTTCCACAATTTCACAGAATCACTGAATCCCAGAATGGTTTGGGTTGGAAGGGAAATTAAATCCCATCCCACCCCAGGCCATGGCAGGGACATTTCCCCCTGTCCCAGGCTGCTCCAAGCCCTGTCCAACCTGGGATCCAGGGGCAGCCACAGCTTCTCTGGGCAACCTGTGCCAGACCTCACAGGGAACAACTTCTCCCTCATATCTAATCTAAATCTACTTTCAGTAATCTGGGATGTCTCCTTGTTTGAGCAGCTCAATATGGTTTGGGTTATTTGGTTTATAGAGGCTACTAAGAAAAATCCCTCTGTTTGTAAGCCCATGACAGGCACAGCAGGAGATTTTAAAAGGTTCCAAGGATTTAGGAAGCAGAGGATGCTGTCTGTTCCCCTGACTGCACAAACCCAGCAGCTCTGCCTCTGGCACACTGAGCATCCATTCCAAGAGTTATCCCCCTCTGCTGACACAGGGCAGCACTTCCAGAGGTATCCCTGCAGCACATCCAACATGTTGGACGTGCAGGTTGCACACACACACACGAAAAGGAAGCCAACCCACGGGTATTTATGCTGTGACCACGCTCATTAAAGCTGGTGATGCAATAGAGTTTCACCTCCATCAGCTGAGAGTGGAATGTCACAACACCCCGATCCCTGTCACAAAGCTATTTCAAAGGAGCTCTCCTGGCTCCTTCTGTTGCTGCCTCCCAAGTTCCTAATGCTCGTGGCTCGCACCAGAAATTGGATTGCTAATTGGATTCTTCACAATAACTGAAGAAATAGGCAAGAACTGGGAAATAATTGGAGCATTTTCCCAGTAAATCTAGTGCGGGTGAAGGCACGGCGAGCAGCCCCTGGAAGTGCCGTGTCCCAGTGGAATCAGGGAATGTTATTCCTCCCGTTCAGAACACAGAGGACAAGCTGAAGCAGCAGCCCTTGCTGAAATTATCCGTTTCCAACTTGCCAGCTGCAATCCATGCAAAGTAAGGAGAGCTCTGCTTTCCAAAGGAATAGATGTCTGATTACAGACTGGGAGCTGCATCCTGGCTTGGAATAAACCTGGGAGTTGCCACCCCACACACGGGCCAGGCACAAGCTGTTCCTGCCCAAGAACGTCTCCGGTGGCACCGGGAGCTGCTGCCTCCACCTGGGATCCTGAAACAGCTCCCGTAAAAAGCCCCGCCTTTAATTCCCGTCTGAATCCTGCCGACTCCTGTGTGGTCGGAATGGAAACCGCTCCGTTCCTCTGAACCGTGACTTCGTGCAATAGGAGCAAAACTGTCGGGAATGTGTGAAGGTTGAGGACCTCAACAGCTACAAACACGGCCGGGGTGCCACCAGGATCCTCCTCAAAACTAAACTGGGCGCCGGTAAAGATCAGAAGGGTGGTTTATTGTTATTGCACAGCCCTTCCCATGCTTCCATCTGGATGCTGCACTAAAATCCTACAGTTAAATGAGGGTATTTTCATTGTTTGTGACGGGGAGGCGCTGGGCATGCTGCTTCCAATCCCCAATTTATATGGGAGTGAATAGGGAAAAATAAGTGTCAAACACTGTTTGGTTCTGTTCTTAAATTCCTGGGAGTTTTATACTGAAATGAGCACAGCTAAAGAAAACAGCAGAACAAACCCTCTTTGGGAAGGTCAGCAGCTCCAACAGGAGGAGAGGTCCCAGGAGCTCCTGGGGCACCTTTCCTGGATCCAGTTTATGTGAGGGAATAGTGACCTCAGGTGTCTGTTAAATTAATCACAGGGATATTTCCCATGAATTTACCATTCCATTCTTTCCTACTGAAAATGACGCTGCTGGGAGCTGTTGCCACTGGCACAAACAATCTCCAGGTTCTTCTGGCCTTGGCTCTCGAGTTTTCCCAAAAACGCCAACAGGGACTTTCTTGAGGGCCCAGCCACCTGTAAATAAGCCTGGGAGCAAATCTATATTGTTTTTAAATAGTGCTATTTTTTTTTTAATTTAACATATATTTAAATGGTGCACTTGCTGTCCTTGCCTATCACACAGATCCTTCAAATGCTGTGACAGAATGTGGCAGGAGAGGCAGAAAACTCCTATATAAAATCAATATAACATTCAATACTCACTGAAAAACACAAAAGAAATCAGTACAAACTGATACAGCTCTCACTAGGGGTGACATTAAGGCTGCTCTGCTTTTTACTTCATTTTGTGCAAAAAATATAAAATCCTTCAGAAGTGGTTGTAACACAGTTTAAAACACACTAATTTTCCACGGCAGCCAGAGGACAACCAGAGCTTGCAGAGGCAACACAAATTATCTTGATGACTACAAAGAACCCGGTTCTGATATTCACTGAGGCTGTGCCTTGAGCTGAGGTGGGATTTGGTGTATTAGCACCAAAACTAGGCGGAGAAAATAAATCTGCAGCTGAAAATAAATCTGCAACGGAAACTTTTCCGTCATTATCTGCACCCAATTCTCCTCCCAGTGACTTCAAAGATGTGGCTTCCACAAAGGACAGGCTCTGTCCTACCCCTCTCCAAATGCCAACCTGGAAGGGTTTTATTTCCTGAATCAAAGATCGAGTGATTCATCACGGCTTCAAAGTGAAAACTATGTCACACCCACTGTGTAGCAGCGGTTCTGAAACAAAACTTCAGAGCAGGGAAGCATTTCTCTTTTTTTATTATTATTTTTCCTCTCATTGTTTTTAGTAATATGGTCCATAGTGAGTCTCTCCAGAGAGGTCTGCAAAGAAACTTAATTTCAAAGGAGCAGAAGTCTGCAAAGAAACTTAATTTCAAAGGAGCAGAAGTGAGTAACTGTGTGAACACAAGCAGCGCACCAAAGAAAAATGTGCCAAAGAATTAAAAACANCACCGTTCCCCCATGGCTCCCTCCCGGTTCCTGCCCACTTCTCCATGACGGTTCCATCACGGTCCCCTCACGGTTCCCCCCATGGCTCCCTCACGGTTCCCGCCCGCGTCTCCACGGCCCCCTGACAGCCCTTTCCACGTTCCCTCACAGTTCCGCCACGATCCCCACACGGCTCCCTCACCGCTTCCCCTCGCCTCTCCATGGCCNCTGATTTTCAGTCCTCGAGTGAAAGAACTCTTCAGTTCCATCGGGATGTTACCACACTAAATAAATCCCACACAACGTGTTGATGCAATTCAGCTTTATTTTTCTCCAGCACAACCAGCAGGAAACAAATACTGATCCACAAACAAACCTTGGTATCACAGAATCATCAAATGACAAAATGCTAAAAACGCCAAACGATCAGTAAAAACGATCAGTAAAGGTCATTTAATTCTGACCCCCTGCCACGACGGTTCTTCCTTTCCAAAAGGTGCTTATGGTACATCACAAATGCAATATAAACCGAGCGGCCTGTACCGGCCCTTCCTTGGAAATGAAAGTATCATTTAATTCTTAATGAATTGCAACAGCGTACTTCCCTCACGGTCCCCGCCCGACTCTCTGACTCCCTCACGGCTCTTTCCGCGCTCCCTCACGNCATGGAGTACCTGCCGGCCCCGGCCGCCCCGGTGCAGGGACACATGTGAGCGGTGGCGGGGGGACCGGGGTTCCCGGGCCGGGGGTGGCCGTGGCCGTGACTGATTGTGCTTCTCTCTGTCCCTGTGTCCCAGCTTGTGCTGCCAGTGCGGCGTCCCCATCCCGCCCAACCCGGCCAACATGTGCGTGGGCTGCCTGCGGGCCCAGGTGGACATCACCGAGGGCATCCCCAAGCAGGGCACGGTGCACTTCTGCAAGCAGTGCGAGAGGTGAGGAGCCGCGAAATCGCTGGGGATGGCAGCAAAGTGCCCTTGGGATGCGCTCGGGATGCATCAGTGTGGGGATGTAGGGAGGCAAAAGCGTACAAGTTCGGTGAGCAGGAGCTGGGAAGGGGGCTCAGCCTGGAGAGAAGGAGGCTCAGGGGGAACCTTGTGGTTCTGCACAACTCCCTGACAGGAGGGGACAGCCGGGGAAGGGTTAATTTGGATATTGGGAAAAATTCTTCCTGGAAAGGGTTGTCCAGGGCATTGGTGAAATCGCCATCCCTGGAGGGATTTAAAAGCCCTGGGCATGTGGGTCTTGGGGATGTGATTTAGTGGTGACCTTGGCTGTGCTGGGGGAATGAACTCAGAGTCACCTTAGACACTTCCCCATGATCTTCCATGATTCTAAAGCTTGCGGCTGCATTGTTGTCACTAAACTGAAAGCTTTGGAGATAGCTGCTTGTCCTCGGAGTGATTTAAGGTGCTCAAGCAGCTTTCACGTGCTGTAAAATGCTCCCTGTATCCCAGGTACCTGCAGCCTCCAGGAACCTGGATCCAGTGCGCCTTGGAATCCAGAGAGCTCCTGGCTTTGTGTCTGAAGAAAATCAAAGCTTCCCTGAGCAAGGTGAGGAGCTGATCCTGCTGGGATTTCACAGCCTGATCACAGTGGTTACTGCACAACTGAGCAGAATGAACTGAGGGAGGCTGGTGTGATTTTAATGTAGCTCACATTCAGAGGTTTTTGCACGTTTCAGAAATTATTTCTGCAATATTTGTTCTCACATTGTGATGATGTAAAAAAGGGTTGCAGAGGTCTGTATATAGACTAACTCCAATTCACATGTTTAAGGTAAATAAAGCATCCCTTAGGTTCAGAGTATTTTTAGAGGGAAAGACCTGAGATTGAGCACCTTTATTTTACATCAATCAACCTCCATGTTCTAACTAAGCACTATCAATTGGATTTGGGATATTAATATATATTTTTTAAATCAAGATTATCCATGTTTTCACTATGGACTGTTTGTGTTTGTGGAGTTAGTCTTGGTTTTACTCTTCTCCTTCCCCACGGGCAGGTCCGGCTGATTGATGCAGGATTCATTTGGACAGAGCCACATTCCAAGAGGCTGAAGCTCAAACTGACTGTTCAGAAAGAGGTAACTGGAGCACAGCCTTCTCCCCCTGGCTTTTAAAAAGCTTTTATGGCAGACAACAGGATTTTTTCATTATTATTTTTCTTATTATTAGATTTCATCCTGCCTAAATTTTGTCACTAGAGTTCCGTTATCAGAATGCAAAAAGTAATTGGCTGTTCCAGTAAAGATGGGAAAATACTGCTGTTATTTGTGACCCAAACAGAGCTTAAACCTTGAACACTTCTGTTTTGCAGGTGATAAATGGGGCAGTTCTGCAGCAGGTGTTTGTGGTGGAGTACATTGTTCAGTCTCAGATGTGTGAGGACTGTCACAGGATTGAAGCCAAGGATTTCTGGAAAGCTGTGGTGCAAGTCAGGCAAAAGGTAGAGGCAAGCTGAATTTTTATTTGGTGGTGGCAGAAAAATCAGGCAAAGAATTGGCTGATTTTCTGAATTTCTCAGACAGAAATGTACTCACACTTGGCCACAGGGATATGTTTTGTGTTCAAGGTTGTTGAATTTTTTCTTACTCAGTTTAGAAGAACTTTCTTCTGTCCAGTATTAACACTCTTTAAAATTATGCTGGCCAGGAGGATCTTGTGTGGATAACCAAACACCCTCCTGTATTTTAAAGTAGTTTGGAAACAGTGGGACAAATATTTAAATCTTCTTGAAAGGAAATAGATTTCTCTAGCAACCAGTTACACAAAAATGAGAAATTGAAGCTTTAGATAATTTGGTATAAGTAGAGCACTCAGAAATCTTTTTGTTTACTTGGATGTTCCTTCTCTAGGTGATCTCTTCATATAAATGTTTATTCTTCAGAGGTCCTGCTTTGTACTTGAGGCTTCTTAAATAGCCTTGATGCTTTTGTGCTTGTTTGCTTTTAGACTGTGCACAAGAAGACTTTTTACTATTTGGAGCAGCTGATTTTGAAGCACAGGCTCCACCAAAACACACTGAGGATCAAAGAAATCCACGGTGAGTGGAGGCAGAATAACCTGGATTTATGATGGATGTTTTCCTCTGTGTCTGCTGGAAGCTGTGCAGAGAAAAGCTTATGGACCGTATCTGATAAATTCTAATAGAAATAGATTTGTTTCCTTTCTTTTCAGATGGCCTGGATTTTTATTACTCTTCCAAGCAGCACGCCCAGAAGATGGTGGATTTCCTTCAGTGTACAGTTCCATCCAGGTACAGCACTCCTGTTCATGGCCTTGAGTGCTCAGAACTTTGGGGAACTGTCTTAAATCCTTGGTGTTAAAATAATTTTGTAAGTGCAAGTGTAAGGAATCTGTATTTTAATCAAAACAGACCAAATCCCTTCTACAAAAATCCCATGTTTTCCACTTAGCCACGGTAAGATTTACCTCTGTTTCCTGTGATAGAAACACTTTGTTCCAAGGATCTTCTGTCCCTCCTGTTTGCTGAAAACTCTATTTTCATTTGCAGATCCAAATCATCCCAACGTTTGATCTCCCACGACATTCACAGTAATGTCTACAACTACAAAAGCACTTTCTCTGTGGAAATTGTTCCCATATGCAAGGTAGCTTCCCTCTGCTTCATCTTCAGGCTGTTTTGTTCCCAAAACAAAAGGGGAGGGAATGGGAAGAGTTGGGATTTGGAGATGGAGGCCCCATTGTGGGGTTTGGGGGCATGGGAAGGGATCCACGTGGGAAATGCAGGAGTTACTGGGATATTGGCTGGGAAAATGAAAATATGATGTTTAAAATTGTATTTGAGAGGTTTTGGTTAAAAATGGAGGATGTCAATTGGTTGTGTTGGTTTGCAGGACAACGTTGTGTGTCTGTCCCCCAAGCTGGCCCAGAGCCTGGGGAACATGAGCCAGATCTGTGTGTGCATCAGAGTGACCAGCACCATCCACCTCATCGACCCCAGGACTCTGCAGAGTAAGTCTGGGCTTTCCTCAGCACCTGGCTGTTCTGCTGGCACAATTATGGTTGGTTTGTGTCCACAAAATCCTGGAGTTTTGGACCTTAATGCTGTTGAATTTGTCTGTACAGTAGAAATTTCGTAGTGAGCCAAGAGTTCCCCAGGCTTGATTCCCACCGGATCCTGGAATGTGCAGGCTCACTGTGAGATCCTGGATGTTCATTTACCTGTGTCAGGTTTATTCCTCTGCAGTTAGGTGGCATCTGGGTTAAATTTTTAGCCACTTCAGTACCAGAAATTCTGTGCTGTGCTGGTGAGCCTGGGCAGCAGAATCCCTCTAAAAGGATGGATCCAAGGAATAATTGCTTTGAGTAAAGTCTGGCACAGATCAGCTGCTCCTGCAGCAATATGGGTCATGTCCTGAGCAGTTGTGTTGCAGTGATGAACAGAACGTGTCTGGCAGTTGCCTTCATTTCGGTTCATGGTCCTTCTTGCATAAGAAATTCTCTCCCTGATGATTTTCCAGTTGCTGAAATCGATGGGAGCACCTACTGGCGTCACCCCTTCAACAGCCTGTTCCACCCCAAGCAGCTGGAGGAGTTCATCATCATGGACATCAACAGGGTCCACGAGAAGAAAAAAGGTGCTGGGGCAGGGGCTCGATCAAACAAGGTGAGAATTGCTCTGTTTCATTCGTGTTTTGGGCCTTCTGCTCAGCTGAATTCACAACCTGCATCTGCCTGGCACAGTCAGACTGGGCTGGGCTGGATCTTGCCACTGGCAGAAGCTTTTCCTGGGAGCATTTGGATTGGAAATGGCAGGGAGGCACGATGAGAATTCCAGTTCCAGGAATTCTTCTTGAAGAGTTTAAACTCTGCTTGTTACTGGGTATTGAAATATTCACTCAGCAGCTCTAGTGACTGAAGTGCTTTTGTTGAAGCATTTCTTTTTAATCAGAATTAATGGATCTTCTCAGTTAAAATCTAAAGTAGGTGACTATTTACAGAAACAGCCTTTGGGAATTCCTGGGAGTTGCCATGTCTATTTCCTTACTTTTATTTAATGAGCAATGAGGAGTAGCAAGGGACACATTGGATATGTGATGCAGGAACACAAGTTTAATGACAAGTGGAGCTGAAATCAGTGCAGATTGGGCTTGAGCTGGGTTTGGTTAAGGAGTGTTTTATTTTCCATTCCCAAAGCACACTCTGGCTGAAGCCTGGGTCAGGAAAACCTCGGAGCTGGACACGGATCACCAATATTTCTGCTGTACTCACCTGGGCCACATCCTGAATCCTGGAGACCTGGTCCTGGGGTCTGTTCTTCTTTTCTGATTATTTAATGACTGAAGTCGTGTGTTATCAAGGAGGTGTTGAACCGTTCTGATTTCCAAGTGAAAGCAGCAAAAGGAGTGGAATCATCCTGGTGCTAAGCCAGGAAATCTCTTTTCTAGGAGTTTTAATGTAAAAGTTGTTGGAAATGAGAGAGCTCATTGCCTTCAGAGTGCAGCTTGGAATCACAGTTTAGCCACAAATAGATGGGAAGGGTTTTTAAAACACCAGTTAATTATTTATTTGCTAATGAATATCATACAGAGTGAAAACAAATGGCATTTTTGTAGGATTAGGCAAATTAGGTGATGCTTAAAAGGGTTTAAACATGAATGTTGTGTGCCCAGTAGAACCTCAGGGGATGTTGCAGTTTGGATTCCAGAGGTTGGGAAGTGCCAACAGAACAGGATTTGGGAACAGCAGCTGCTCAGACTTCTGAAAGCTGCACTTTAATGTGGATTTTTATTTGCTTGCCTTCATCTGGGAATATTTCTCTTCCTGAGGAGCTGCCCTTTAACACAAACATGATACACTGAGGTCAGGGTTTGTGTAAAGCAGAATAAAAACCCCTGTCTCTATTTCAGCTTCGACTTGGCCAACTGCAACTTAAATGATGAATTTGCCAACAAGATGAACCCCCAGCACATTCCTGACGTGGTAAGACAATCCCTTTCTCTGCACAGAGTTCTCTCCATTACCCAAGGCTGGGAGGGAGTGTGATTTTATAATGAACAGTGCCTGAAGGAAAAGAGGCCATTAACAGTGAAATCTGAAGAATTATTTCCTTAAATATTGGAGTGACTTAAATTACACATTTATTGTTGGGGTTGGGTTTTTTTTTCCAATTACCATGGTTAGATAATTCATTAATTATTGGGTTTGTTCCAATTACCAGTCACTGGCTGCTGCAAACAGTTCTATAACTCCAGTGTGTGCCTGTCTCTTCCAGGACCATTTTCCAAGTGTTTGGCATCGTTTGAACCGACAAATTCCCTGTAATAAATTTCAATCTAACACTGAGTTATATTGAACACATATATATATATAAAACAGCTGAGTGCTAGTCCAGCAGGTTCCAGCTGCCCAGCTGTGGATTTGGGTGCTGATTTGGGATTTGGGGAGGTGGAAGAAGGAGCTGCTTTTCCCTGCAGGTGCTGATCAAGAAGAGCTACGACCGCTCCAAGCGGCAGCGCCGCAGGAACTGGAAGCTGAAGGAGCTGGAAAGGGACAGGGAGGCCACGGACACAGATGATGAAAGGTTCAGTATCTGCTCCCCTTGTTCAATGACAAAGCTGCTCCAGCAGCAGCAGCCTCTAAATAACATCCAGCTGAGTGGAAAAAAGGAGAACATTAGGGATAAATGAGCTGGGAATTAATAGGTGAGGATGAAACAGAGTTGGAAGTGTGGGAGTGCTCTCAGGTCTGACGGGGTTTTGCTTCTGTGGTTTGACTTTGTTGCCTGAATTTCCATAAATCCAAAGGGAAAGGGTGTAAATGCATCCCACATCTTTTACAGACAATACCAGGACTTCCTGGAAGATCTGGAAGAGGATGAGACCATAAGGAAGAATGTCAACATTTACAGAAGTAAGGCCTTTTTAACTGCTTCACTGGCTGTAGTTAAATCATGTTTAAATCGTGTTGGAGGCAGAATAATTTTACTGAAATTCTCTATTTGCACTCTCCACACTATTCATACCTGGAGAAATGCTGTGAAGTGTTTCACAGATGTGTTTCACCTGATGGCTTTCCTTTTTTTGCCTTTAACATGAAGAACTTTCCTCCTGCACCCAAAATCTCTGCTGGGTGAAGGATTTGATACAGAATTCATTTTTTTTTCCATGAGGGGACTGTTGAGTTTTAAGGAGGAAGTTGGTTTTTGTTGGTTTTGTGGGTTGCTGGTTTGATTTGTTTCCCCCATTTTCCCTTAGGGTTGCCCTGGTGTTTTGGGGTTTGTTTTCTTTGCTTAGCTGTTTTTTTGGGGGGGTTCTGTGTGTTTTTAGATGCAGATATTCCAGTGGAGAGTGACACAGATGATGATGGAGCTCCACGGATCAGCCTGGCTGAAATGCTGGAAGATCTCCACATTTCCCAGGACGCCACTGGAGGGGAGGGAGCAGAAATGCTGACAGAGTGAGGACAGAGCCTTCCATGCCATAAATATTCCCCTGGGGAGGAAAAACTCCCCAGCCCATAATTAACCATCACAAGGCCAGGAAAAGTGACACTGCACCCCAAAATATTGGCCTGGAGTTCATATTTTATGGATGATATTCCAGAGAATCAGCAGTTAAAGTTCAATTTCTGCTGGAAGCATTGCAACATAAGTCCCACAAGTTCCTCCCACCCCTGAGGCATCTTTCCATGCAATTTCTGCACTGGAGAAAATAAGGAAAGATTTTATTTTAGTTTCCTGGATTTTAGGTAGAGTCCCTACCTACTGTTACAGCTTTAATTTCTCACATGGGGAAAGTTCTCCCCATTTTTTGGCACAGTGGTTTGAAGCCTTTTATGATACTGGTAGATTATTCAATATATCCATTTTTGGGGGAAGCTCAAGACTGTAATTTCTGTTCCCTTACACAAAGAAAACTTCCCTGGAAAGCCTTTGATCAGAAAGATTGGAAAATCCTGTGGAGTGTGGTGAATATTGAACTATATCCCATGTCTGGATAGGTGGATTAAAAGCAACATGCACAGCAATTAATTAATAAATCAGCTATAAAGGATTAAAAACTTCTGGAGATATTTTGACTCATCATTTTTTAGTCCATTTTAAAAATCCAGCTGCACTCTGCAAGCCCAAAGAGGACAGAAAAATAAACTCCCTGAGTAATAAACTCCCTGTGGATGGCAGTGATGAGGGTAATAAAAACTGAGTTTAAACTCTGCTGTCTCCATCAATCTTTTTCCTCCTCTCTGTTTTCCTTCCTGGAGTCTCCCAGGAATGTTGGATTTTTTGCTGTCTTGTCTCACCCTGTTTATCCCTGGAGATCTCCCTCTTCCTTTTCTCCCTTCCTCTCTCTGCTGCCAGCCTGGAAGAGCTTTCATGGCTCTTCCAGCAGGAGTTTTGGCTGGAAAGATCCTGTGCTGTTGAAGCCATGAATCCAAGGATTGGATTTGTGGGATTGTTTTGGCTGGAGCAGCTCCCCAGAACCAAGGCTGGGTCTTTTTGTAGGTTCTCAAGTTCCCATTCCCCCTCTGGGAGCTCAGACAGGTTTGGGGAGTGCCCAACAAATTAAATATTTGCCAATATCTTCACTGCCACTGGAGTTAAGAAAGGCTTTAATTCTCATGGATAAAAGCTGCCACTTGTCCTGCAGCTCTTCCTAAAAATCTCTGGGTTAAACCACTTTAAAAGCTGCTTTTATACAACAGGAATCGTTCAGGGTTTCAAGTCAGAACTGCTCAATGATGCATTTCCACCCAGATGTTGATGAATTTTGAGTTGGAAGTCATGGGAGAAGCTGTGCACAACTTTGGAACAGAGTTTTGCTCAGAGAAAACGGTGGGGGAAAAACGTGTTGCATAAGTCAGACCTTACAGCAGAAAAGCTGGATAGCTGAGGGGGAAAGTGAACAGGAAAAGGGGATTTGGGGGTGCAAACACTCATTTTTGATTTTTTTCCTAGATAAAACTCTTGTGTGTTGATGATGAAAAGCTCAAGGTGACGATTTCACCTTTAACTGCTTTAAAATTCTGGTAGAGGATGACCTGATGCAACTCCAGGGGTCCCAAATATTTGCCAGGTGGGAATTGCTGAGGTGGAATATTTCTGGGAAAACACTTTTAACCTCAGGCCAGGTGCCTGAGCTCGGCTGCACTCCAGGGACAGCTCCTGGGCCAATTTTGGGAGCTTCCAAGCTGAGAAATTGAGACACTGATCTGGTTATTTCAGTCTCTTTCTCTTGGAAGAAGCTTAAAACAGGGAATTCCAGAGGAATACCGTGTCAGGAAGTTTGCCATAAAAAGTTAGACAAGGGTACAGATCCCTTCTGTTGGATTTTTGGGATTTGGAATGATTTCAGTGGATGGCACTGGGAAGAGTCAGAGATGGATCCAGCCCCAGCTCATCCTGCAGGAGCATCCACAGAAAAATCAGGATGTGCCTGTGCTGAACGTGAGAGTCCACCTGATGTCACTATTCCTGCATGGCCCCAAGCGCTGTTCCCTGCTCCAAGGAAAAGGTGGCTAAAAGCAGGAAAAACTCTGTGCCCCTGCTGTTCTTAATATTTAAATTCAAAATAACACCAAGCTAAAAAAAAATATATAAATAAGACAAAAGCTGCTTTGAGCTTGGTGTTGAAGGATTTAATGTCAGCAAACTGCTCCTTCTGCAGATTTCTCTCCACTCAGGGCCGTTTATTTCAGCTGCACCTCTCAGAGCAGGTAAAAGGAGTGGTGGGAATTGGGAATCCTGAGGGATTTGGGAATGTTTCCTGTGGCTCGCTGTAGGAACAAAGGATCTGTATTTCCTCCTAAATACAAGATGGGAACCTGGTTCAGCCAAATCAGAAAGAGGGAATGAGTTTTAAAAGTTGTCAGGGTTTCAGTTCCACGACAAAAGCAAAGCCTGATGGTAAAGCCAGAAACTGAAGGGATTTTGTGCAAGTTAAATATTCAGCTTCCAAAAATGGAACCCTTTTGGATGACACAAATCCCCGACAAGGAGTGAAAAGCCTTGAAAGCCAGTTTTAAACTCATCTCTGGTCAGTGAGATTGTGAGCTGGAAGGAAACTCCTGAAGCTTTGAAACACTTGCTGTTGTTTGCACACCCTGCTGAGACTTTGTGCTCTAAGGATGGCGATTCACACCTCGATCCCTGGAAAAAAAAACCTGGAAAAATATCCAAGTAAATCCTATTTCATGTACGATCTCTGCTCTGTACTGGAAATGTCAGTGGAGGAGGGAGGAATTCCCTGTCTCAGGGAGACTGGAACTCAACTGTTGCATGAAGCAGTTTCAGCTGAGCAGGGAAGTGAAGCAGAAACTTTCAGCCGAGCAGGACGGAGGAATTTCAGGTCAGCTCTGGAAAAGCAAACAGATCTGCTGGAAACTCCCCCCCTGCTCGGGGCAAATCCCTGCTAGGTGGGAATGTCCTGTGGGATGCAGAGGCCAGGAGGTGCTGACAGGTTCATTTCACCAGCAGGATTTTCAGGTCGGGTAATGAGCAGCAAAGATAAGAACTGCAATTACACGTGGCTGTAAATAAAGCAAAGTGCAGCTGTTGTCGTGCAAAACAATGACAGCAACAACAAGGGGTAAGAAGTTATCTTAAGTTTCTAAAAAGCAAAGTGATCAGCAGCAGAGGGGGTAAAATTCCACAGGAGCAGAATCATCTTGGGTGCCTTTAGGAAGCATAAACTCTTTGGGTCGATAAAACACAGATTAAAGTTTAATGGGAGATAAGGTGTGAAAGCCCTGCAATAAAAATCCCTCCTGCTGAGGATGCTGGGAGCCACCAGGACGTTCTGGAAACATCAAAGCCTTCCTGGCCAGCAGCACCAGCAGTTTGATTTTAGCAGCTGGTTCCTATTTTGTTCTTTAGTTTCCACTCTTGCTGAACCAGCAGTGGGTTAAGCTGTGCAATCTCAATATTTCCTTTTCACATGGCAGGGATCCCAATGGAGCTGAATGTTATCCTTACATTCCTTCCTAAGTACCCCGGGACAGAAACTCCCTCTGACAGACCCTCAGAGAAGGGTGTGCAGGGAATATTCCATTTCCCTTCCCTCTTGAAACACTTCCTGACCCAGCCATGCATTCATTCACTCGGGTTTGGAACATTTAGCATCAGGTGTGAAAAACTGAGTGTTGCGGCCACTCAGAGCAGCCTGTGGAGCTGGTTGGGAAAACCTGGAGAACTGTGGAAAGAGCCAATGGAAAATCCCACCCTGGGCATCCCTGGGATCGCTGTCCAAAGGCTCCTGGAGCTCCAACAGCCTCGGGGCTGTGCCCTGCACCCTCTGGGGGAAGAACCTTTCCCTGATCTCCACCCTAACCCTCCCCTGGCACAGCTCCAGCTCTGCCTGATCCTGATCCCATTCCCAGATGAGCCTGACGTGACAAATCCGGACCCCTCGGGCTCGTGGTGCTTCCAGTAGGAACCTGCCCAGGCAGTGCTGGGAACTGAAATGGCAACTGGAGTTGGGATGAAATATTTTAAATCCTGGAGCCTTGGCACAGGCAGGGGAAAGGGGGTGACGAGGAAAGTGAATCAGGAACCCTGGAGAGCTCCAGCTGCCACTTGGCCCCTCCTTTCCTCTGCTGCATTTTGGTGTTTTCCTGGCTCTGTCCCGTTCCTCCAGCCCAGCAGAGCCTCATTCCAATCCTGCCCCCCATCCTGCCCCAAATCCTGCCCCAAATCCTGCCCCAGTTATTGCAAAAGAAGCACCAGGCACTGGAGGAACCCACAAACACCCCGTGGGAAAGGGCAGCAATAACAAACAGGGCAAAGTTCCTGCTCCTCCAGCCTGGTGTGGGATTCCAGAATGTCCAGAACTGCTCGGGGTGTCCGTGGGGAGGCCTCTGCTGGGATTGAGGGTGACCTGCTCCTGCCCTGGGCTCACTCCCACGCACATCTTGAGCAATAATTATTTGCATAGTTTTGAGAAATACAGATTTTTGCACCTGTAATGCAAAGTCCTGCCTCTATTTCTCTGTATTAGAGACTGACAGGCCGGGGAAAAAAAATCACTGTCTCCATAAATAGTCTAATGACTGACATAATTAAAATACTGTGTGTTCTCTCGTCCCTAAACATCAGTAAATACAAATTAGATTGATAAATATCAGTAAATATATACAGACTAAGCATGAAAGCAAATCTACACTAATTACTACTTCAATTACATTACTTGAATAAAACATCCAATTGGATCCAAATTTGAAAGTATTGAATAGATTACTTTTTACAAACTGAGAGATACTTTGGGCATTGTTAAAAGGCTTGTGAGTCTGAGCACAGCTGCCCTCATTTTCTCAGAGAAATTATTTTCATATCCGACCTTATTTCCCCGTAATTATCCACTGGGAAAGCAGCTGAGGTGACAAATGACATAATTAATGTCTTCACTTTGTTTTGTCTCCTCCTGTGATCAAGCCTCATTCCCTAAGTCCCTGGATTGCCACCTACAGCAACAGCCCATCCTCTGGAAGGAGAGGACATTCCAGGGGCTTGGAAAAAGTCCCAAAACTCACCTCAGTGAGGGTGGAAAACATGGATTTGTGACACCCTGTGCGTCCTGCTCTACTCCCTTCATCCCCTGAGGATTCCAAACCTCAATTCTCATTCCCAGACTCATCCCAGTGCAGCTCCTGCCCACTGCAGGATGTTGGCAGCACAGGAATCTGGAGGTTTGAAGGCTAAAAAGTCACAGAATTTGGAACAAAAGCAGTCCCAGCCAAATTCAGCACGTTTATTTACAGCTCAGGAGTTCGTGTTTCAGACTCTGCTCAACAGGGAGAGTGTAAAGTAGGGAGTTCAGGGTTAGGAAAAAATGAGACATTGTATTTTTACCTTTTGGGGGGTTTTATTTTCAACTGAAACCCTACCACAAGTGAATCTGTAGTGTTATATTCTCTATATGTGATGCACATGATTTACTCATCTTCTAAAGTAAACCAAAAATTATCTGTTTTTATAAAGCCCAAGAATCTGAGAATTTCATCATAAATTTTCACAGCAGCACATCCTCACATGTTTAATGAATCAGTGATACTGTTTGTCGAGTAATTCGTTGTATAAAACAATCAAGGAGACTGAATAAATCTTGAAAAAATTCCATAAAAACACAGCAAGCTCAGGGAAGCAGCTCCCACTCGTCCAAGATTTTTGTGTGCACATCTCTTCTGGCAGACAAGAACAAATCCATCATTTCTGTATCATTTCTCCAGATGAAAACTTTCCATATCCGAGCAGCTTTCCCTGCAATAACAAAATCTTCAGGGGGGTTGTTCCTTTCCCCTGGAATGACAAAATCTTCAGGGGGGTTGTTCCTGTCCCAATCCCAGCTCTGTAATTCCAGTGGGTCACTAAAATTGAAAGCTCTTGAAGAAGCAAATAGTAAAAACAAGGATTGATTGGAGCAAAAATAATTTTGCTGTCAGAGCAAAACACGAAGAGAGAATAAAGCAGAGTTCGTTGCTCCTGGACAAAAACGGGATAAGGAACCACTTTGATCCCAAAGTCAGGTGGAGGTTTTACTTCACCACAGAAAGAGCATTTCCCCGTGGGTTTCCCAGGAAGCTGCAGAGGAGCTGGAAGGCCGAGCTGGCGTGGAAAGCCACACAGACATAGGTGGTGTAGAGCAGCAGCCCCAGCACGGCCAGGTTGAAGGAGTAGAAGAGCACCTTCTCCCAGGGCTCCATCAGGTAACTGCAGGTGATCAGCTCGAACTGGCAGAAGAGCCAGTACAGGTAGCTGGGGGTGCTCTTCACATCCATCCCCGCTGCCCAGAGCTTCCTGTGGGAGGAAGGATGGGGAATCGTGGCAGTGGGAACCTCACACTGCGCCCTCCTCACCAAGGGCGCTCCACGGGAGCTCATTTCCCCAAGACTTGTGGCAATTCCATTCCCCAAACTCTGCCAGAATTCCACCTTGCGCTGGGTTACCCAAGACTCTGTTGGAGCAGCTGAGTTAAAATTCCCTTCAAGCTCTCCCTCCTTCCTCCTTCCCCTCCCCACCTGAGGATTTCTACCCAGAATTTGCTACAAGGCTGATTTCTACCACTGCAAGCTGGATTTTATGTTTTATGTCTCATGCTCAGTGGCTGCGGGAAGTCCCAGGTGCAAACTGAGAGCGTGGAGAATTCCACACATGCAGAATATAAGGAATAAATAAAAGGAAACTATATCCAGGTTATGCAGCTTTTTCTGCAGCAGGGATTGCATTGATCTGTTGCCAGAATGAAATAATAATAATAATAATAA
>VYXD01001798.1:111446-126909 GCA_013397195.1 Hylia prasina | reverse complement strand
ATAATGCATAATATATAATATATAATAATGTAAAATAAAAATAAACACAGATTTTTTTTCAAGAAGAAATAAATCAGTGCTAATAGTTACTGAGTGCTGCATTATGTCATCAGCAGGACACAGAACTGAACAGGAAAAGGGCAAACTGGACTGTTTCAGTCATTGGCACTTTCTTATTTATCCTTTGGTAAATAAGAGGAAACAAACCAAAACCTCTGATTTCCCACTTTTTTTAATTGGGAAGTAAAGAACTCCTGGTGGTGTCAAAATCTGTGGAAAGAAACCCGTCAGAAATCGCACACCATTAACTCCATAGATCCAAATGGAGTGGGATTTTATCCTAAAAAATCCACTTCCCAGAGATTTTAGAGACATTTTGCTTCCGTATCATCCCCACCTCATTTCTTCCTGCCAGGTGAGCTCAACAGGTGCCTCTGTAGCTCAAAATATTAACAATTCCTCGTAGCAACAGCCTCATTAACCATCCCATTTCTGCCCATTACAGCCAGTTCTCCCTAAATCAGGTGACACCTGAGCCTCTTCCCATCCGGTGCCTCACTGGGGAAAGATTTTCCTGTGGAAAACTGGGGTTGTGAGAAGCAGAACTCACCTGTCCACGTGCCCCGAGCCGGCCGGGCAGGGGATGCTGTGTGGATGGAGTGTGGATGGAGAGGCAGAACCCAGGAGCTTTGATGCTCAATTACAGAGCGTGTCCTCCGCTCCCCGCCCTCCTCCTGGGTTGCTGAAATCTCCTGTGGCCACAGGACTCTGATTTATGCAATAATTTCTGCTCTGTCTGGCACCACGCTCAGGACACGGGCACCTGGGTCCTGGAGCTGAGCCCGAGCTCAAGGACGCTGCAGGGAGGAACAGCACCAGGCAAAAAAAACCCCATATTTACAATTGGTGCCTTCCCTAATTTCAAACCTCCCCAAACGCCTCTGCCCCTGTGGGGCTTTGAGCTCCTGCAAGGGGCAATTTAATGCCTACACAGAATTATGGGGGCAGAGTTAAGCAGCCACAAAAATGTGGCGCAGGAAAATCTGCAGTGGAGCCGCCACCTTCTTTTGCAACCTCTGATTAGAATCATTTTTCAAGCAGCTCCCAATCTCTGCATCTCCCAAATCTCCTCCAGGAACCCCAGGGTGGAGGGGATTTGGGGATTTGAGGTTTGTCTAAGGAAAAGAGGGTGAGTTTTCCTCAGAAAAGCTGCAAAATAAGAGCAGGCCGCAAGTGCTGGAGGCATTTTAATGATCTAATTGGGCAAGTAAATGAGTAAATTCAAATGTTATGAATCTGCATAATAGATGGTGTTCCAAACTATCTGCCTGCAGCCAAATCATTTCCAAACATGAATCATGGGGATGATGTGCCACAAGCAATGTCTGAGCCTCACCTTTCCTCCCTCCCTCACCAAACCCAGCCTGAGCTCACCTGCCGGCAAACCCTGCGCTCCTCCCTCAACCTTTTGCTTTCCCCCCTCGTGTTTTCCAACAAAACCAAGTTTTCTCTTTGAGAGCTGTCCCTTTTCCCCCGAGAAAATCCAGAACTGGTGAAGGGCTGCCCCAGGCAGCAGCTGCCAAAATGCTCCTTTTTCAACCTTGCAACCGTGTCCAACCTTTTTCCCTCAGGAGTTCCTGCTTCCACCCGGACTTCCTCAGCCACGGAGCCTGGAGGGCTGGGGTGGGACAAGGTGTTTTTAGGTGAAAATTGGTGTTTGATCCCCACACTGGGACAACATCCCTGTCACAGGTTCCTCAGCTTCAGGTGGAGCAGCCCCTTGGGAATCCTTCAGCACCAAAGCCAGGGCAGCAGAAGGCAGGGCCGGCACCTCCAGGCTCTCTGAATCCTCTCCAAAACCATCCCCAGAAAAGCCAGGAAAACTCAGGAGATTCTTCCATCGCTCCCAAGCACGAAACCACACCGAGGTTTTCAGTCTTCTCAGTAATTCTCCACTTTTAATAACAAAACTCCCTGAGCTGAGACGACACCAGCGAGACTTGTGTGGGTTTGTTTTGCTCCAGCGGCGTTCCCAAAGTTTTACCTGATCCCTTGGGAAAGAGCTGCGGGTGGGATGAGCAGGATCCATGGATGGAGCAGTGGAAAACCCCCAGGCATCCTCTGCTCCTGCTTCCTGAGCTGCTCCTGCTGCTTTTTCCAGCTGGTAGCCCACGGGGAGATAAGGAATCATTAATGACTTTCACACTGTGTAATGAGGTGAGGACAGCTTCACTCCGAATACAGAATTTGCCTGAAACCTCCACATCTTAAAGCAATTTTATCTGGTGTGCTCTAAGAGGCTTTGCTTCATGCACAGAGAAAAAAATAACCTAAAAAAGATTCTGATATTCTACAAAGCAACAAAAACATCCCAGACAAAACCATGTTCTACCTTTGATGGGTGACTGGAAGTACATTAAAAATGCAATTTTTTTTTGCAAAGATCTTGCCCTGAAGAGCAGGAATGAACTCTCCCAGTTGCACTTTGTCCCTTGTTTTAGGTCTCTTGATCGTGTTCCCCACACAATTGGATTTCAAAATCTCTTTTTGTTGCCTCTCCCTGTGCTTTCCTGCCAAACAAATTCAAATATGAACGTGACACCGGGGCACAGCAATTGTTCTTAGAGAGGAGGGAAAATTAACAAAACAAAGCAGAAATATTCAAATTACGAAGGAAATCACCAACCTCCCCTTTTCAGGATCAAGTTTTTAATATGGAGAACTTTGGGTTCATACAGAATTTAACAGATTTACCTCCACATGTAGAAATAATGATTTTTTTCCCCTATTATTTCATGCCTTATAATGGGATTTGCTGATGTCTAATAAGAGGCAGAGTGGTTGTGTTTTGTGGGGTTTCTCTGCTGTCCAGTAAGGATTATGTAATAAAGCTGCTTTTCTCCTCCTAATCATCTCTTCTGCCGAAATTTGCATCTTTGAGATCAAAATTTCTTTTCCCAACTTCCCTAAAATTGGTCAAGGGGCTGAAAAGTGTGGGATGTAAAGAGAGAGAGAGGTAATGAGAGAAAATCAGCTTTGTTTCCATAGAACACCAAGCTTAAGATGCCTGAAACATCCCTGCCTCGCACCTGTACACTGCAAAAAGTCAAAATTAAAATTAAATCCTTCCCCATTCCTGGCCCTGCTGAGGACTGGAAGGACAAGGAACCCACAGAGCATCCACTCCTGTCCTGGGAAAGGGGAAAAACTGCCCAGTCCTTGGAAAGGTTCTGCTAAAGGGGTGTGAAACACAGCACAGGTTTATCTGGAGGGATTCCCACTGGAAAGGGGCTGCAGGACACCCCACAGGAACTGCAGAAGGAATTTATGGGACTGGATAAGGAATTTCTCTGGCGTCCACTGCTGGGGCTGCTGTTTGGAATGCAAATCCCAGAGTTTAACTAGGGCATTGCTGCCTGCCAGAGTCACCCCATTTCCCACAGCTCCCACAGCTGCCAGACCAGTCCAGGAGCTCCCTCGGGTCTGCATCAAGGCAGGTCATTAACCAAGAGAAGAGCAGGAGCTGGGACCTGCAAAAGCACCAGGAATGTGCATGGAATATGCAAGGAATTGGCCCAGAGGACGGGACACAGCCCATTTCAGCTCCAGGGAAGGTGAGGCCAGTGTCCCTGGAAGTGTCACAAATGGGTGTCCCAGAAAAGCTGTGAAACCCAGAGCTGCCCGTGCCTGGGGCAGAATTCCAGATTCCAGAATTCCAGCTCCTCTCCTGAGCTCAGGACGGCCCCTTTGGGAATGGAAGGGCTCAGGGAAGCTGTGTGCTCCTGTGATGCCGTTTGGGTTTTGCCTTTTTTTCCTGTGTTCTCTGTATCCTTCACATGAATATTTGCAGCCCTGTAGCCTGTTGCATCACTGGCTGATTTTCCCAGGAATTTCCCATGGCCTTTCCCTAGGCAGAAAGGCAAAAATTCCAGAGCTCCAAGCCCTGGGGGTGCAAGGCCCCAGTGTTATCTTGGCTCTTCCAGGCTATCAAGGTGGACAACAGCTCTTCAAGAAACATTTTCATGGACAAAGCCCAGCCAGGGCTGAGGAGGAAGCTCCAGAGAAGGGGCCTGACCCAAGAAAGAATTGAATCCCCACTTGTCCTCCTAACTGGTGCTTTTTATCAATCATGTTAATTTCCTAAAACCTGTAAAATGTATTTTTGTGGGCTTTTGTGGACATCTCTCCATAACTTCTCTGTTCAAATAAAGATCCACTTTTATATTCCCTCCTTACTAAAATCACCTGGAGATAAAAGCACCTGCACAGCTGGGCTCTGCTTTCTCCCTCTGCTTTCTCCGAGCTGGCACCAATATTTATCCCCCCTCAGCTCTTCCCCTGCCCTGCCCAGGCTGGGGCATCACTCACCTTACACCTTTCAGGGGCAAAACAAACTACCTGGGAAGGAAAAGCTGCCCGAAACAGGTTGAAATCTAGAATGGCACAGATGCAAAGCCACGAGGGACTGGCAGAGGTGGGACTAAGAGGTGATTAAACTGGGAATTCTTGAGATCAAGTCCTGACCATCCTGGTCTCTAATTTCCAGGATCATTCTGTTTTTATACTTTAAATAAGGGGTGATGCCACCCTTGCCATCTTGCAGATCTTCAGCACACATTGTTCAAGAACTGACTGAAGCAGCAAGAAAGAAAATTTATTGTTTTTCTAGTAAATAATTAGCATTTTATAACAGTTTTACAACTGTAGAGCGAATTTTTGTAGTCATAAGAAGCACAGGACTGTCAAATGCTATGGGAGATTTTATTAACAGGACTTTTAAAGAAAACCAAGTACATTTGGAAGTGTTCAAGGCCAGGTTGGAACAACCTGGGATGGTGGAAGGTGCCCCTGCCCATGGCAGGAACTGGATGAGCTTTAAGGTCCCTTCAACCCAAACCAGTCTGGGATCCTATTTTGTGATTCTCAGCAAGATTATTCATTCAAAGAATGAATTTGAATACTCAAGGACCGTTCTTCCTGCCATTAATCTGCAGAGGATCCCTTCAGAGTACCCTGCTAAAAGTGGCACAGGATGGGAATCAGGGATTTTCCACTGCTCAGGGATCTCACATTCCCTCACACTGCCCTTGCCTCTTGTTCCCCTCTCCTCATTCAGCTTGGAAGTTGTGAGCAGTGGGAATGAACATGCTCCAGAAATGCTCTATCCCTGCTCCAGGAACATTCAGCTCCCAGAATCCGTCCTCAAAAATGCTCCATCCCTGCTCCAGGGAGATCCAGCTGCACAATTCCATCCCCAGAAATGCTCCATCCCTGCTCCAGGAAGATCCAGCTGCACAATTCCATCCCCAGAAATGCTCCATCCCTGCTCCAGCTGCCTGATTCCATCCCCAGCACTGAGGGAACCCCAAAGCTGCCACAAAACTCAGCCCAGCTGCCACAGAGACTGAAAGGGCTCTTTGGAGTACAGCAAGGAATTCCAAACCACTGCAGCACGAAACCTTCCTCCAGCTCATGCTGGAAGCACAGGGAATGTTGCACTGGGCCTGGGACATGCAAAAGGAACATTCCAGCAGGGAATCACCAAAAGGAGAACCGGGGTGTGCTCGGTTCCCTCTCCCAGCTGTGCCAAGAACCACGGGGCAGGAGCTGAGAGCCCACCTGGGCTGTGCCTCTGGAAGATAAACCAGTGCAGGGTGAGGTCCAGGGAGCAGGTGGCAGGAGGAAAGGCAGGGAATTAAAACCTGGGCTTTTCAGGAGAATATTCAGGGGGCGAGGATGAGCTCAGTGATTTTTTCAGGGCCCAGGTGTCCACATCAGTCTGGCTGTATTTATCTCAAACGTGCTTCAGAAGAGTATTTATCAATGTCATCAGAGTGAAACCACTCCTAAGTTTATTTAAACTAAATTATCTCGTATCTCCACGCTTTGAAAATTCTGTTTCGACCCCCTGGTGCTTTATAACTGTGAGGAGGAAGAAGAAAATTCCACAGAGCTCCAGGAGGAGAATGGGGTGAGGATGATGGATAATGATGGGAACAGTGCCAGGAGTTTTTCTTCCGCTGAGGAATCAGCCCATGGGGGAGGCTGAAATACACAGAAACACATCTTTGGCTGAACAATTTTATATTTATTGTCCTCCAGGCCACACAAATCTGGAACCTTCAGCTTTTCTTCAGTCAGCTCTGGCCGTACTTGGTGGCAAAAAAGAAAAGTGGACCCGCTTCTATTTTATTTCTGGGCGACAAAACTGATTAATTGAGAATGAGATTCTGAGGCAGATTTTTCTTAATCTTGATGTGTTTTCTCGCAGAAATCAAATCTTCTGCATTTCTGCCCTGCCAACACAATCAGTGCTGCTGCTGCTTTATTCATATTGTTTTGACAGAGGTTCAGGCCTTTCCCTGGATATGAATCCTCTTTATTTAGATATTTCTTTTACACATGTCCCAGTTTTTCTGGGACTGTGATCCAGAGAAAAGAACAGGAATTTCTTTCTCTTTCCTGTAAGAAACAGGAATTTCTTTTCAGTGTAATAGTGGGTATTTCTTCTGTGGGGAAATTTTTCCTGGTCAGTGATTTATTCCTATAAAATACTGGGGTTTTTTGAAGTTTCCCAGGTTTTATTGCTGTCCTCTGGAAACTCTTTCACACTTTGCAGAACAGAGGTTTCTGTTGTGCAGATTTATTTGCAATGGCATCGAGCACTCCCAGGGGGGAGTTATTTCTCTCCACACACCTAAAAAGTGGATTCATTGTTAAACATGATGCAGTTATTTGGTAAATTAATTAATAAAAACTGGAATTCTGGAGTTTTAACCTTTCTTCTGCCTCGGCCCCCTCAGAGCTGCCACAAGGCCTCATTTTTAACATTTCTCTTTTCTTTCTCCCCCTTTATATCCTCCTCTTATTAAGAGCCATTTGTCAGCGTGGAATTTTCAGAATTTTAGTGTAGATGTAAAAATATCTTCTTTTGTGCATATCCATCTTTATGATTAATAACAGGCCGGCCTAAAAAGAGCAATTCCTTTCAGAGTTATAAAAGGCTTTCACCCCATCTCCTCATCCGACCTCAAACGAGGACATTGTCCCTCCTGGAAAAATAAAAATGAGGCGTTGCCACTCCTCTAAATCTAAATTTGAGCTCCCAGACTCATGAAATCACCCAAGAGAGGTGGAGATTTCCTGGAAAATTCAGCCCTAAAGATCCAGTGATGGATGACTTCAGCTCAGGGGTAAATCCCACCTCAGGACAGAGATTTGCAGGTGCCAGGTTTTATTTATTTCTTTTGTTGGCTGCCAGCCTCTCCATGGGAACCCTCCCAGGGAAAGCTTTCCCAGCAGGAATTCCCACCCAGGGCGGGGCTTTGGGGTCATCAATTCCATTTTAAATTCTTCCCTCACACACACAAACCATTTTTATGGCCTCGCCACCCATCGAAGCCCCATAAAAACTTCCTCTGCCACTCCACAGGGACTGATTTTTCCAGGAATTTACGGAGTTGCTGTTGAAGCTCATTTCTTGTCCCATAAATTTTTATATCAAACATTCCTCCCTGGCTTGCTTTCCTGTCAGAATGACCTACTGGATCTTATTTTCTAGATGAATTCAACCCTTCCAGCCATGTTTTCCTTGTGCCAGGTGTAACCCTGGAGGATCCCTGTGAAATTTCATTTCCTGGGGAGAGAAAACAAAGCCCATTTTGATAAAAAAGAGGAAAATTATCCATCGTTTGTCTCACTCCTACTTAAATGTGGAAATTCTCCTCTGCCCATCTTCAGAGTCCAACTTAAAATTAAGGATATTTATCAAAATAATCTTAATTTGCTGGAGAATGGGAGAGCTCTGAGTACACAAAATTGTCCTTTTAGCCAAAGTTCTGCCACAGATTCATGTGTATGGCTATTCCAGAGGTTCATTCCAGCCTAATAATTCATGTATGAGGCCAAGATTTCGATGTGATTAAATGATCTTGGTGTTCTTGCAAATGATTTGTATTTCAAAGATGGCCAAGAAACAGTTTTCCACCAAAAGAAACCAAAAAAAGGTGTTACCGTTTTTGTTTCAGTGAAAAATTCAGTTTTTATGAAAACCCTCCAACCAATGTAAGTGATTCTTGAAGCAGATATTTATAGCAACTTTGAGTCTTCAGCTCCCTCTTAAAATAGTCCTAAAGATCTAAATTAAAGAACAATCCCAGGCCTATTTTAACACTAAATCTTGAGGCTGTCAGGAGGCAGAGTGGGGTTAAGGAGTTATGTGGGAACAGTGAGAAAGCAGAATTGCAGCCTCTGAAATTCTGGCACTGGGGAAAACCAAGATATTTACACCTTTAGCCCATGTTCTTTTACAACTCTTATGGAGTTAAACACACCAAAATGCAGCTCAAGGGGGAAATTACACTATTTATCCTTTAAACACACAGCTATTAATGTGATTAAATAATTGAGCAAATTATTGTCAAAATACATTCTGTGAGGAGAGCTACTGTTGAACAGCAGTGCAGGAGTGTGGAAAGAATCACAAAATGGGATTTTTCCCTTTTTTTTTTTATTGTTTATGCACTGGGCTGTACAAATTCCAGCCCCACTGATTCCCCACATTCCCAAGAACCCAGAACTGTGTGGAGGAGGACACGAGGCTGAAGGTCACTGGGACAATTTCTGTGCTGAAATATTTCCAGAGCAGGGGTCCCAGTTAAAAACTTTTCCGTTTCAGATTGCTCAGCAGAACTTGGCTATTTGGAGAAAGTCATTTGAAGCCCCAGCACTTCATTAAATGTCTCTCGGTACCAGAGAGGAACAAGGAATAAGTGAACCTTGAGGAAGTAATGGAGCAGCTGGAGAAATGGCAGCTTTTCCAAATCTGCATTATTTCACCCCAACATAACTCAGCCAAAGTTTAAAATCTGTTTTCATTTCAAGTGAGGCTCTCTTGCTCCTTCACAGAGGTTCTGTCTGACTGACTTTTTGGGTTTTATTGCCCCTCCTGCCTTGATATTTGTCCCTGTGAGACTTCTGAGACCTTGAAGGACGGATTTTATAGGGTCCTTATTTTATTTCTTAGCTGCCATCAAACTCCCTGGACAAGGGCACCTGAACTTCCTCACATCTTCCCAACTTTTGGCTCCAAACCGGCTGGGAGGGAGGTCACACAGGGCAGCACCTCCTGCCGCTGCTGCAGCTGCAGCATCTCCTGCAATTCCACCTTCTCCCTCCACCCCCAGCGCTGCAGATGCTCTCGAGAGAGAGAAACTCGGGGAGATAAAGAAAAACACCCCAAATCCTGACAAATAATATGTCATAACTACCAGAGGAACAGAATATTTGTCCCCACTGCCAAACCTGCCTGTCCCAGCTGCCGGGGGGTGTTTGGGAGAGCAGGGATGGGATCCAAATCCCACACTCTAAGCTGAGCCCAGAGCTGGGGCTGGGTTTAGACACTCAGCAGAGAGCACGGAGAGCCTGGCTCCTGCTTCCCGTGGTTTTTTAGGAAGGAATGACTAATTGTGGCAGCCAGGGAAAGTGCAAATCCCTGCTCCTTATTTGCGGGGCATTACTAATGGGTCGGGAATGGGCTGCTGGGATGAGGAGCTGCTGCTGTCAGCAGCTGATCAGGTTGCTGCTCCCGTGTCCTCACATCCCTTTTTAAGTGAACTTGTGGTGATTTTCTCCAACATCCCAGGTCTGCTGGCTGTTCTGGAGAATCCCAGCTCTCCACAGTGACCAGAGTTGACAAAAAGGCCAAAAAAAAAGATGAGACACATCATTAACAGTGGAGTCACGACACAACAAGGAGCTTTTCCCCTGTATTTTAAAGTTGTTTCATTTACTTGGCAGAGCTGCTCTCCTGACTTCCAATTTGAGCAGGAGGGTCAGCACAGAACAACGTTTTTGGAGAAGTCACCAGCTATAAATAAATCCCTCCATCCATCAGATAAACAGCAGAGGGATCCGTGGAATTACATCCCAGCCCTCCCACGTGCCTGCTCCTCCTTTTCTTTTTTTTTGCTCCTTTTCCAGCAGCTGAAGGCAGCTGCCAGTCATTCCCCCCTTCCCAGAGAGAAACTGGGAATGTGGCACGTTTGGGGAGCTGGGAATGCTGAAAGCACTGAGGCTGGCAGGGAGGAAAAGAGGATTTAGGATCATCTTGCTCCCAGCAGCTCTTCCCACAGGCACGTGCAGAAAGGAGCTGGAAGCAGCAGCAGGGAAGCCCACAGATGCTGGAAGCTCATTCCCACATCTGGAGGCAGCTTCTGGTGCCTCAGGAGAGCGAGGAGCGACGTGGGAACTGGAAATTAAAACAAAGCCACAGAATTAAAGCGCAGCCAGACGATTTCCCCCGTTCGAGCCCGGCTCCAATGCGGCAAATCCGCATCCTGAGGGAGCAGATGGTGCCGTGGATGGAGATCTCACCGAGTGGGGAGGAGGAGAGACACTTCTGACAGCTGAAGGCTCCAGCCCCAGCAGCTATTTTGGGCCATTCCCATCACACCCAACATCTCGCCCAGGGGAGCAAACAAAGGGAAAAGTGTTTGTCACTGCAGACGCTGGGGAGGCACAGACAGCCCTGCAAGCCTGGGCTGGGAGCTGCAAATGGGAATTGTCCTCTCCCTGCTGCACCCCCTGATGCTGTGGGAAGGCTGAGCTGGAGCAGAGACTGGGCACAGCCAGAGAATAAAGTAGAGANGAGATAAAACTCAAGGCATCACCTGCTGGATGAACCCAAACCTTGGGTAGGATTCAGCAGAGCTCAAGAATCCCTGAGCAGCTCATCCCTGCCCCCTGACACTGGCTGGGTTTAAATCTTCTCTGAGTGGCCCAAACTGTTGACTCCTGATTTTTTATTTTTTTTTCCTAATTTCCTTTTGTATTTCTATCTGTGCTTTTGTATTCTTTGTATTTTTGAGGAAGATTATGGCTGCGTGAGGCCCCTTCAGTTTTCTTTGCCAGCTCATTAAAGTCTCTTCCCATCACTTCCCAAAAACACCTCCCATTCCAGCCCTAGAGGTGGGAATGCTTCATCTTTATTTATTAATTACTTATTGACAGCCCCTGTTGCAGCTAATTTCAATACAACACCACTACTTTAAAAATGAGGCAATTCTTCATGAATCCTCCACAAGAAAAATCCTTTCACTGCCCTACAATTCAAATATCTCTTTGTCTCCATCACCAAAACGTGGGGATAAAGAAGGGAGCCTTTGGGACTGAGTGATGGCAGCTTGTCCTGTGGAAATGGAGCAGTGGGAGAATCCATCCCATATTCCCAGAGACAAAGGCAGCACTCAGGGAGTGACAAAACCCATTCATCTGCCCTGCCCAAGGAAATCTGAATTAGCCCAGAGCTGACTAAGCTCAATTCTGCCTCAGAGGGCTTCACTTTTTTGGGTTTTGTTAAGGATTTGGTCAAGGGAAGGGTCAGGGCTGGAATGAACCTCTGGAACAGCCAAGGCAGTGAGTGAAATCTGGATTTTACACTCTGCAGTCACCTGAGGGCACGGCTAATTTTAGTCTCAGAGAAGTCACCAAAAAAGGCACCTGTAACCTCAGCTCCCCTCTCACCTCAGCTATGGGACAAGCCTGGCCTAAGGATTTAATCCTGAATTTAAGCCTGTCATGTTCTGCCTCCAAAAGTGCCTCAGAGTGAAAATGTGAGGCATTCAAATGTATAAATCAATTTCGCAGCCTCTTGCTTAAATGCAAATTAAACAAGTCTGCACCACAGACACGAAACAGCTGCTAAACAGAGTAAAAATTAATGAAGAAGAAAATTAAGATTGCTTTGTTGCTGCTTTTTATCAACTGGTGCCCAGCTCTGAGGAAGGTTTCATGAGAACGCTGCCAGCTTGCAAAGAGATGCTGAGCTCCTTTTTCTATTTTCCTTGCATGTCCTGGAGTTCTCTGGAAAAGGGGGGAGATTGTGAGGGATTCATTCACCAGCAATACCAGCAATAAAAAAAAAAATAAAAATAATGTGTTTACAACATAAATCAAATGTCAGAGAGCAGCTCTGGCCATCAGGAGCATTTTCAGCTTTATCTGCTGGGGGTTCTGGTGGCATCTCGGTCATTTTCCAATTCCCAGTGATTTCACTTCTGGCAAATGACAGGGAAAATGTGTTTGGAATAATCTCTGTCTCCCAAAATATGTCATGGCTGGGAGAGGTGGACTCCAAATCAATATTTTGGGGTTTGTGCTGCCCCCAGCAAAGTCTCCCCGTGACTTCAGCAGCCAAATTTTTGTGGCAGTTCCAGAGTTGTGGTAATTCCAGGCCCTGTAAGTTGATAAACCCCAGAATTTTCTTCTGAAATTCATCCCTGGTTAAACTTTTCCATGGAATTAATATTGGCATCTTTCCTCCTTGTATCACCAGGTAGTTTGGCTCTGATAATCAAAGGGATTATGAATATATAAAGATTAATTAAAACAATCATTTACTTGGGAAATGAGATTTTTTGTTTTCTCAAAAGAATTGATTTTTGTTTTCTTAAAATAATGTTCATTTCAGGTATGATTTACACCAAATTCTAGATTTATAATCAGGAATTCTATTCCCTGAGTAAGGCAGGTGTGGGATTTCCACCCCAGGCACCTGCAGGATGTTTTCATATTCATAATTTATACATAATAATTTCCCTGCTGTGTTTTGCTGCACCCCATTCCACAGCAGAATTCCGTGTTTAAGTGAAAAATGTTAAAACATCAGTCAGAAATGTCCCAGTGCCTCTCCTTCCCACTGACACCGAGGTCACTCCTTGGCACCAGGAAATAAATGAAAATCAGATTTTACACGTGAAGATGCCCCGGGATTGAGAATCCTGGAAAAGAGAAAGGAGCAACTTGTGTGGAAAATTGCTGCTTGCATTTCCCATCTGCAAATGTTCCTCTTCAGGGGAGATGCAAACCGGAGCTCCTGTGATGAGATTTCTCAGGGGTTTAGCAGGGGGAGGCAGAATTTCCCTGCAGCTCTTGGCATTTTGTCTCTTGGCGAGATGAAATCCTGGCAAAACTGTCAGGAAATGTCATTTACATCAACTGAGATGAAAACACTGTCAGGACAACCCAACCTTATTTACTGTTATCCAAACTAATGTACAAAGCAGGTTCTGATATTGGCACCGAGTTATTCCTCTGGAGAGCTGGGCCTGTGTCACCCTGAATATCCTAAAATCAAATTTTAAAAATATCTGGAAAGAAAAGCACGAGGTTGTTTTACTGCATTGCAGCCCTGACACGAAAAACTCCACTTTTATAGTTGTTACTACTGATTTTTCTATTCTGATTTTGTAGCTCAGCAGAAGAAAAGGGAGGTGAATCCACAGGTTTTTGGGGAATATTTTGCTTTAATGTTTCCCAGGACTAATCTTACAGTGAGTCACATTGTTGTGCACATCTGATTCGTGCCAATAAAAGTTTTTGAACCTGAAAATCCTGAGAAAAACCTTTTAACTGGGCAGCAGAATTCAGCCAACAGCAACAGAAACGTCCTCCAAATTTTAGCATCCCAGGGAATATCATAAAACAGATATCCTGCAGATTTTGGGAGTATCTTTACGAGGGAATTTCCATCAAATTAAATGTTTCCTGTAATGATTTTGCCCAGTACAGCTGGTGACCCACCAGTGTTGTGTCCCCACTGCTCATCCCCAGGGTGAAATGATGGTAAATCCAGTTTGCAGCTGCAGGAAATCAAAGAGGTTTTCACTGATGCTATTTTTATTTGTTACCCTTGTAAGTACATTCACAAAATGAAGATTTTTTTCCAGTCAAAACTGTTGAAATTTATTTAAAGCAAGCAAGAAATGACAATGATAAAAATGCTGGTATTGTTCAGACCAGCAAATAGTGAGAGTTTCTCCAATATCTCACTCTCTATTTTAATTCTGAATCCCACAAAAATTGCCTAGAAAAGCCAAATTGCCGCTTTTTTCTCTTGAAGCCAAAATAATTCCCAAATTTATTCTGTTCATAACCCACAGGTCCTGTGGCTTAGGGCTCTGAACAGACAATGAATTCACGTTTGCAGCATCACATTTTTTTGTTTCTGAAGCCGAACTATAAAAACAAACATATGAAAACCCTGATGGTTTCGTGCTATGGGCGAGCAGGAGGAGGAGCTGTTGAGCAAGGAATTCTTTTTCCCACTTTTCCAAGCGGATAATCACCCAGTTTATTCCCAAAGCTGCCTCGCAAATCGCTTTTCCTTCCTTTCACGAGTGACCAAAAGCCTGAGGTCGCCCCGCCAGCAAAACCAAAGCGAAACAGCAGCGGATACCCCGAATATTGGCGAGGTTTTTATCGCTGATTTCCAGCTTTTAAAAGACTCAGAAGATGCTGAAGTTCTGCTTCTCCCCTGGGAAGAGCTGCTGGAGTGCAGAACCAGCCCTGGAATTGATTTCTTTTGGCTGGAGCCACGGGGCTGGCTCAATAATCCCTGAATTCTGCACTTACCCGGTGCAGAACTGTTCTGGATTCACATTTAAATTCACATTTAAATTCACATTTAGTGGTGCGGAAGGCTCCACTCCAAGGGCTGGGTGTTCCCAAAGTGGCCCCAGCGCCTTCCCCATCCCAGTTCTCCGGCAGGACAAGGATTTTCCTGCTGTTCCAGCCCCTCCTGGAGGGAAATTCCGGCCCCTCTGGAATTTCAGAGCCTTTCAGTCCCTCCAGGAGCTCCTGGGACCTCTCCTGCAGGATAAAACACCTGGAATTCCATGGGAAATTCATCCATGTGGAGCATCCTCTGCTCTTGGGGCGTTCAGCACAGGGAGGAGTCGGGATTTGGGGGGGAAAACCGGGTATGGCAGAGCCTGGCAGCTGAAGGAGGGGCTGGAAATTATTTTTTTGGGGCTCTGTGGCCTGGGAAAACCTTATTTCCCTTCACAGTTCCAGGCTCTGGACCCAGATTGCCAACAGTGAGACACAACTTCCACAGGAGTCACAGTTCCACATTTACACTGCAGTAAAATGACCAATAAATAATGGATTGGTTGGTGGGAGTGAGCAGCATCCTTCTTATTTTACATTTATTTTAATGTAAAATAAGTAATAATTAATAGAATTTTAAAAACCATAATAGAGATAGTCATTATTATTATTAGAATTATTAGCTACACAGTTTGCAGCTAATAGACAGTGACACATTTATATTGAAGTAAAGTGACAAATAAATAATGGATTGGTTGATGGGAGTGAGCAGCATCCTCCTTATTTTACATTTATTTTGCTGTAAAATAAATGAATAAAATTAATAGAAATGTAAAAGCCCTAATAGAGATAGTGATATTAATAATAATATTAGAATGATTAGCTACACAGTTTGTAGCTAATAGACCATGACACATTTACATTGGGGTAAAATGACAAATAAATAACGAATTGGTTGGTGAGAGTGAGCAGCATCCTTCTTACTTTACGTTTATTTTATCTTTCCTTAAGTATAAAATCACTAGAATTTCAAAAGCCACAATCGAGATAGTGATATTAATAATAATATTAGAAT
>VYXD01001798.1:58666-111151 GCA_013397195.1 Hylia prasina | reverse complement strand
GGAGCGGAGCGGAGCGGAGCGGAGCGGAGCGGAGCGCGGGGCTCGGCGCTGCCCGGCCGGCCGAGCATGCACTGAGAGCGAGCGGCCCCGCGCTCGGAGCCGCCCCGCTGCATGCTGTGGGGAGACACGGTCGCGATAATAAATGATAGAGGATACAATGACTTTGCTGTCTCTGCTGGGTCGGATCATGCGTTACTTCTTGCTCAGACCGGAGACCCTGTTCTTGCTGTGCATCAGCCTGGCCCTGTGGAGTTATTTCTTCCACACGGATGAGGTGAAAACCATTGTTAAGTCCAGCAGGGATGCGGTGAAGATGGTGAAGGGCAAGGTGGCCGAGGTCATGCAGAACGACAGGCTCGGGGGNNGCAGAATGACCGGCTCGGGGGGTTAGACGTGCTGGACGCGGAGTTCTCCAAGACCTGGGAGTTCAAGAGCCACAACGTGGCTGTCTACTCCATCCAAGGCCGGAGGGATCACATGGAGGACAGGTTCGAAGTGATCACCGACCTGGTGAACAAGACTCACCCTTCCATCTTCGGGATATTTGATGGGCACGGAGGAGAGGCAAGTGCTCAGCTGGGAAAAAAAAAAATTATATATATATATAAAATACAACAACACCCCCAAAAAAGGGGGGGTGCGGGAGGGAGGATGGTGCAGGGCAAGGCGTGGATGTGTTCTCACCCACCAGGTTTGTGTGGTTATCTTGTACATTGCGGGGAGGGGGATTTCCTTGGTTTTTGGAGGGGGGGTGGATGTCTCTAAGAAAGGGCTGTGTAATCCTCCCTCCCCTCCATCCCTCGTCACCCCCTCGGCGCTCAGCGCGGCAGAAATGTGCCTGTACCCCCTTTGCCCTTCGCAGTAGTAAAGGTTTAATTGAAGGAAGAGCTGTTGGAGGTGGCTCTGACGTGCGTGGAATAACGATGATGAGCACAAACTCCCCGGAGTCATCTTTTGTTACAGCCAAGTGTGCTGTGATGTGATGTGATTTTGGCAGCGGGCTGCCTTCTCCTCCCGACACATCACCGGCAGAGGTTAACCGGGAGCGGTGTGCTGAAGGATCCTAAAGCGCGTGTGAAATGTGCTTTCGGCAATTCCCTCTCCGCTGAGCGAGCCGAGCGTCGTGTTTGGGAATTGTGTGGAGTTCATGTCATTACAACTGCGCTGTCCCTTCCCTAGTGGAAAGGCGGCAACACCGGCTTTGTGGCACTGGCTGGTGTTTGACCTCTCCGCTTTTCGGGGCTTTTCCTCTCCTCCGGGTGACGATCCCAGCTGGCTGGGATGTTCCCTGGGTTGCGGGTGGCAAATGTTGGAGCTGCGGCTTCCTCTGCCTTTAGGATGCGGTGCTGCCACGCAGCTTTTGGCGTGGCACAGGGAGCGCGTTTCGTAACTGTGGGAGAGGACGAGGAATTCGTCCTTGTGTGGCAAATCGGCTCCGGCAGGCGGTCAGAGAACCTGGTGGGATGATGGAGAGAAATGTTGGGAATTCGGTGTGAGAGAGGCAGAGCCCGGGTGTCCCTCCAGCAGCTCCCCCAGATCCAAGAGTGACAATCCTTCCTGGAAAAGCTCTGGCAGCACCGGGACATTCACGGGGCACAGGGGTGGCAGCTGCTGCCCTGCTGAACCTGGAAGGGCTCCCTGGAAAATCCAGGCCCTGAGCTCAGGATGGGGAAATCTCAGCCAAGGCTGGGAAGGGACTCGGGCTCTCCTCACAGTGTCAGGTGCTCTGCCCCCTGTAAATTAACACCAGCTCTTGGGATATTGACATTCGTCAGCTTCTTAAAAAATTGCTGCTGGTGCCTGAGCCCTGTTTTGGGGATTTTTAAATCTGGTTTCAGTTGGGGCACAGCTGTGCCAGCTCCTCCTGGCATTCCCGGACCGATTCGAGGAACACGAGTGGAAATGTTGATGGAAATGTTGATGTGTCCCCAAGTGGTTCCCAGCTTTTCCTGGAGGAATGGGAGCCCCGAGCAGTTCACAGGGGACATCTGGCTCCTTTGTGGGCAGGAGGGAAGGTGCTGGGGCTCTGCCTCTGTGTAAAGCGAGTTTCCTGGTGGGAACAAACAATTGGGGAAGGATCCGAGTGGTGTTTTTAAACGGCGTATCCCGAGGTCGTGGGATCCAGCGTGAAAGGGGGATCTGATTTCTTTCATTAATTTTGTAGCTTGCCCTGCACGAGACTGCAGGCTGGGGGTATTAAATAACCCCCAGCTAACACAGGGAATGCTGGCACGCAGCTGATGTGCCCCGCAGATATTGCCTGCTCTGTTGTGCATCGTGAAATTCCATCCATGGGATGCATCAGTGTTGGAGCCCTGGAAAACTCATTGGCCTTTTGTGTTCTGCTTCCTCAGGACTTGCTCCGATGGATTCAGTGGCAGATTTCAGGGGGGTTTTAAATTTGAAAGGTTCAGCAGAACTCTCCACCAATCTTTCTAAATTTAGTGTTTTATAAATGTGTCCGTCTCGCATCTGTTGTTCATAATGGAATCCTGAGTCTTCTCCGTGGCCTTCACTCCTGCAAAAAATAAGTTGAGGACCTAATTAGTTTCAAGTTCTAAATTTCAGGTGAAACTGTTCAGAAGAACATGAACTGTGTGCTGTGCATACAGCCAAAAAAGAAAGAATGAAGAACGGGTTTTATTTTAAGCAGGTTTCGTAATTTTGAGTAGACAACAAGGGAGAAGAAATAAAAATTTACGCTCTTATTTAATCCCTAGAACATAATTCTACATTTTAAGTGTCTATTTGAATGGTGGTTTTGTATGTCTTAATTTATGTTAATTATTTTTAAACATAAAACACTCAGTGAAACACGTTATCTACGCACGTAGCAAAGCCTTTGTGAAGGTTAAATTTTCCATATGGGCTCCCAGTAAATTTATGTGTATTTAAAGAATAAGGAACAGCTGATCCCTGGGGTTACGTGTGAAACAAACTGTTCTTTATGGGGAAAAATTTGTTTTTCCAAACAGCCAATACCAGAAATGAGATGCCAGTTTAATTATTTCCAGCTATATGCAAGGGAGCCTGTCTCCATTAATTACTTCCTGCCATATCCCATTGAAGTGGAAGGATGGAGGAACATGATTCAAGCAGCTTCAATTCCTGTGCACTGCTAATTTGTGAAGATTTCTGAGTTCTGCTTTCATGTCGCCAACATTTCGCATAAATCCCACTTTTCTCTTATGTAATTTCCTCTTCCAGCTTTCAGTTTTAGCCCGGATAGGTTGGCAGCCATTGCTTTGGATTTTGTGGGTGGCTTGAGGAGAAAGGAGTAAGCAAAAAATAATTATTAATGCTCTGGTTTGCTGCAGTAACTTCTGAAAGGCAAGAATATTTCAGAGACCAAGATTGGATGTGAGGTGTGTGGTGCAATCTTTTATTAAAAGTCAGTTTCTTGGAGATGTAATGGTCATGATGATGATGGTGATAATAATGAAGAGCAGGTAGAGGTCAAAGAAGGAGATTTGGAAAGGATAAAGAAAAGTTGCTGCCTGTTGTCTCGCTGAATGACTTTGGCCAAAGGATCACCCTTCAAGGTGATTGAACTTAAAAAAGAAAAAAAAATTCTGTTCTCCCATCAGCTTCTTTTTTTAAGGCTTGAGTGTTTGGGGTTTTTTTCCTTGCCCTTTTTCCTTTATTTAGGAATTTTGGGGCTGTCCAGGCTGGAAGATGGAGCTGTGTTGAACTCCACAAATGACCAAATAACAAATGACGAGCTGGGAAGCTGAGCAGAGGAAAGGCTGGCTGCTTAATGAGAATGATTTCCCCATTTTAACTACCATTTACTCTCAAATATTTAAGGTTTAAGCACGCAGTTTAATGAGATCTCAGCATTAGACAGGGGCAAAGTAGCTCAGCTCCCATCTGCAGTTTTATAGTTATGGCTCTGCTGTAAATCACTGGTTTTTTTTTCCTAACCCTGTGGGGTGAAGGTTTTAAAAATAATTATGGTAATAGACAGTACCTTCCCCTGCCTGGGCTTGTTTGCAGTCATAAACGGATGTGGGGAAATTAAAGCTCAGTAACTGTCTCATAAAAAATGTCTCTTTTTATTTCCCTCCACCTCCTGAACGGAGATGTGGCAAGGCTTGTCCCTCATGATGTGCAGTTGTGGGTAAGAGCTTTTTTTGCACGGAATAAGTGTGTTCTGGAGCTGCCGAGCCAGTGTTTTAGGACGTAAAATGCACCTTTTTATTTTTATTTTTTTTGATTCCCAGCGTAGGGAAAGGCTGGGGGAGCTGGAATGGAGAGGGAGGGAAGGCTGTGGAAAGTGGCTGATGCTCCGTGGGGCTCAGGAACTGGAAATCAGCAGCACCAAGTGCTGGCAGAAGTCTCTGGTTACTGATCAGCTTAGAAAGACACACACACACACAAAAAAAAGGGAAAGGTCAGAAGATAATGGTGGAGAGTCCTGAGGAGCCTGGTGTGAGGCTCTGGAAACGGGAATGCTGAGGTGAGGTCTGGAGGAGAGGGCACTGTGCCAGCTGTGTTTAAATAAACCTGCTGTGCATTCAAATCCAGCTCTCTGATCCTCGCAGCAGAAGGTGTTTGTGCTGTGCTGAAAGAAAAGAAAGCTGGCAATTTTACAGTTTGAGTTCATTTTTTGGGGGGTTTTTAAATCTGCTAATTCTAATTCCTGCCCCCATCCCTGAGACGCTGAACCACTTAAGCAATCTCAGTCAGGAATGAAAATTTATCTGTCAGGCTTTTGAGTCAAGGCCGTTCAGGATTGCTGGCTTGGGATTTTATAAAAGGGAGAAATAAATCAAACAACAGCTTTGGAGTTTCTCTGGATGTTACAGCCCAGTTGAAAGGTGAAGTCTTTGAGGGTTTGAAGTTTTTAAACAAAAGCTGGCAGTATTTTCCTTTTACAGTATTCTCCTTTAGTTTCTAATCTAGAATCCCCTGCAATGTGCCCAAAAGTTTGAATAAATATTTACATGGGTGAGGTCATGTTGATAAGTCCCAAATCTGCTTTTGAATTCCCCACCAGTGGCCTAAAATACAAGTCAGAAATGATCTATAGGAACATTCCTGTCATTTTGTTTAGTTTATCCAAGTTTTATTCTTGCATGCCATGCTCCAGGATTATGATTTTCACCCTGCAACACCATGCTGATTCGATTTAGGGTTAAACTCCACGCTCATTTGCTGTACAAAAATTGATTAAAATGCTGGTAAAAGCTGTAATTGGAAGAAGGAACTTTAATTGCTGCCATTCAGGGCTGTATCATTGGGTGTAGGATTTTTCAATTTTGATAAACATCAAGAAGTCAATTAATTTTTAATGTGTTTTGCCAGCTTTGTTTTAATCGATGTTTCCCTGTCTGGGCTCTCAGGCTGCCGACAGATTGCCACTGGTTTAATGAAATGAATTTTGATGAGGAGATGCTTTCAGATTATGAAAGTCATTTGAAGTTTTCCCCGTGAACTTGAGGAGCTCAAGGCTCCTCCACGGGACGTGGTCCTGTTGGGAATTGCTGTGGATGGGCAGGAGACAGTCTCAGAGCAGTGGGATTTTCATCATTTCTGTTCCACGGCTCAGGAGTTTGGACATTTTTGTGTTTAACAGTGTGAGAGACAAAAAAAAATGCTTGTCCTCTGTCGTGTGGGTTAATTAAACCAGCAGATTGCTCTGCCTCCAATGTCGTGTTTCCAGCAGCTCTTTTGGAGCAGAGTGGGACTTCTCCTCCCTCCCTTTTTGCTAGAAACCCAAATATTTACGGTGTAAATTGTGCCTTAAAACTGCGATTTGGCTTCTGGCAGTTTCACTTTTGAAACAATCCCTTGGCACGTGGTCGGTGTGTTTTGCTGCTGTCTGGTTTTTGCTGGTGGCTGCAGTTTCCTGCAGCAGTTTTGGCACTGTGGGGATGTCCCATGCTCATGGCAGGATTCCCATGCGCTGGATCTGGCACTGCTACATTTTTTTTCTTCTTCTTCTCAGGATTTTTCAGCCCTGCCCCTCTTCACCTGGGGTTTTTGTGTCTTCCTCAGCAGGGTGTTGCCTGCTCTGAAGTGAGATTCCACCTTTCCTCAGCCCCAGGAGCTTTTGGAGGTGTTGATCTGCTCAGAAATGAGCGGGATCCTGCTGTGAGATCAGCCAAGTTTTGGGATCCATCCCTGGAAGTGTCCAAAGCTGGGCTGGACAGGGTTTGGAGCATCCTGGTCTAGTGGGGGGTGTCTCTGCCCATGGGATGAGATGGGCTTTAAGGTCCCTTCCACCCCAAGCCATTCTAGGAAAGGCAATCCAGAGGTCCCTGGCACTAATTTTTCTTGGGTCTTGAGGTTCAGGTGTTGCTCTTCCCTCAGAGCCCAGCACAGAAACACTGACAGATCCAGGAAAAGGAACAAAATGCTCGTGTGCTCCTCCTGCTTTGAATCTTTGCCCTTCCTTGCAAGGAGACTTCCCAAACCTAATTTAAGGGCAGCAGCTGCTCTAATTATGCACAGAAAGTCACACGCCTCTTGCTCCAATTTTCCCCTGCAATATTTGGTAAATTCTCGAAGTTTAAGTGAACTCACCACCCTTTGATGAACTGCACCCCCTGCTCTGTGCCCCACGCAGACTCCTCACCCCCATTCCTCATCCCTGCTGGTCCCGTGGCCACACTTTGGTCCCTCATCCCACGGACCCTCAGGGAATGCTGTGTCCCACGGAGCTGTGCCCTCCTGGGATGGATTGTGTGCTTTAAAACAGAGTTTGGAACTCCAGGTTGCCTTTGGCTGCTCCTCCTGCTGCTCAGGTTCACCAGCAGTGCCTCTGTCACCAGATCCCAGCTGGCCAGACCAGTTCCTCTGGCTCAATCCCAGCCCAGGAGTTCTCCCATGCAGGAGAAGGTCATCAACATTTAATGACCCTTTTTCTTTGCGAGCCTGTAGGGTTTCATTTCGCCCCAAAGGTCATGGAACAGCAAAGGCAGTCCCAAAAGGAAATTTTCATCCTGACAAAAATGTCCCTGCTGGATCTCCAGCTGTTGCAATTTATGTGTAAAATCACGAGTTGTAACAAGTTGCAGATTTTTTTTTTCCCCCCTTTTGAGCTGTTTTATGTACTTTTACTCGTGTTTTTTAGCTGGTGTTTAACACTTCAGCTGGTGGTTTTATTAAAGCAGTTTAAAGCTCGTGCCAAAAGTAGGTTTCATTTGAAAGCAGCGTAGCTTTGAAGACATGCAAATTTCATTACAGTTTACGAGAGAAAAAGGGTTTGCAGGCTCCAGGGTACTGACAAACACTCAGGGTAAGGAAGACTGGTGAGAAGGGTAAATTTCAGTGTAAATAACTTCTCGTTTATGCCGTGAAATTGATGTTTATATGGCAAATACAGCTTGGACCAGGTCAGGCCTGATCCAGGAAGGATCAAGGGAAATATTTTGGTCCCACTAAAACCCAGAAAGATCAGAAAGTCGTTGTTAAGAGCAGGCTCTCAGGTCTGGAGTTGTTTGCCATCGAATAATGTGGATGGAGGAGAAATCCACCTTTCTTTCTGCTCCTGTGGAAAAGCCATCCCAGAAAACCAGCTGGTGGTGGATGCACTGAGGTGGGATCTCGGGATCTGGGTGTTGTGTGAGGAGCAAGGGGGACAGAGGAAAGGAGGGATGAGCAAAGGGGACAGAGGGAAGGAGAGATGAGCAAAGGGGACAAAGGGAAGGAGGGATGAGCAAAGGGGACAGAGGATGGGAGGGATGAGCAGAATGGACAAGAGGAAAGGAATGATGAGCAGACAGGACAAGGGCAGGAGGAAGGAGCATCATTCTTTGGGTCAGGCCTGTAACCAAGCCCCGAGAGCAGCGTGGCAGCACAAAGGACTGTCCTGCTGCTCCTACAAACACATTGTGGTGCTGAAACATCTCCTGCTCTCATCATCTGCGACCTTCTCTGCTCCCCAGCTGTGGGAGCAGCTGACATCTCCAGCCACACAATCAAAGGATGTGTTTTCTCTGCTAAGCCACATCGCAATTAGCCACGGCTCCTCATGTGGGCAAACCTCAAAGCTCCCCCGGAGAAATGAGCTCTTATTTGCATTTACTTTCAGCACCAAAATGTTATCCCTGGCAAATTTGCTCATTGTCATAAGTGTTGATAAAGCCTTTTTTATTTTTTTTTCCCCTCCAAATTCCCTTCAGGGGTAAACATTTGATTTTATTAAGTTCTGTTATTATAGCTGAAGCTGTCATACAGCACTGCTTTCAATCAATATGCTTTTTAATGTAATAAATCTCTTTACTTTTTCATTCTCTTCCCGAAAAAAAACTGCTGGAGGGTGTGAAACATTTCTTCTGAGGGGAAGTGTGTGGCCCATAACACAGCTCTGTGCTGTGCCACTTCTTTAAACTTGATTTTAAATGGGAATGTGATTTATTTCCAGGTAATGTGTGCACAGACTGCATTTTCCCTGGAATGTATGCTCCCTCCAAACAAACACTGAGGTATTGAAATATCTGATTGTGGTTGGCATGAAATAAAATCTCTGTCCAAAGCTGTGTGCTTCAGGAATGAAGTGTGGGAGTCGAAGGAAGGGGAGAAGGAAAAATGCTTATCTCAGTGTTCTTGATGTTTATACCCCTGAGCTTTCATCTCTTTCCTGCTTTGCAGTGTGAATGAGTTTTTTTCTGATTTTTCTACCTTTTTTTCTTTATTACTCAGGTGTTTTTGGAGATGTCTAGGACGTATGTAGGATGTAGAAGGTGCTTTTCATGTTGGGCTGCTTTTTTTTTAACGTGTCATATATGTGATGCGGTTCCTATGGTTTTATTTCTGGTGGGAAGTAGGGAAGTTGGGAAACAGTCTGGTTAATCCTACCAAACAAAACTAGTTTTTCATTAATATTTATTCCTAATTATCTGAAGTTAGGCTGTTCATTGTTGTGAGAGAAAAGGGGAACCACAGCTGAAGTTTGGCCCTTTATTGGTGTGGAAGGAAAGGGGAATAAGATCAGGAGAAATAGGAAAAACCAGTCTCCAGTTCCCAAGGAAGAGAGAAGCAGCAACCCTGGGAAGTGGAGCAAACTCAGGGATGAGCACTTTGGTGGGAGATTCCAAAGTGATGGAATCCATCCAATGCCTGAGGGGCTGGATTTGTGTGTGATTCCTGTGTCAGGATGATCCAGGTTTTCCCTCATTACTGGATTTGTGTGTGAGGTGATTCCTGTGTAAAGATGGATCCAGGTTTTCCCTCATTACTGGATTTGTGTGTGAGGTGATTCCTGTGTAAAGATGGATCCAGGTTTTCCCTCATTACTGGATTTGTGTGTGAGGTGATTCCTGTGTAAAGATGGATCCAGGTTTTCCCTCATTACTGGATTTGTGTGTGAGGTGATTCCTGTGTAAAGATGGATCCAGGTTTTCCCTCATTACTGGATTTGTGTGTGAGGGGATTCCCATGCCCAGGACGATCCAGGTTTTCCCTCAGTGCTGGATTCCTGAAGTTTGACTCTTTTTAAAACCCTTACAACTGCAATCCCAGGAGTGGTTTGGGAAGTGATGACGGAATTCTCAGCAGATGAACGTTGCATGAAAGATTTGTAATCCTTGGCAATTAGGAAATTGTTGCTGAGGTTAATGGGGATATTATTTTTAACTTTGAGGGCAGGAGCAATTTCCTGCCTCTGGGATAGAATTATTTCAATCAGTGCTTTAAATAAGCACTTTCTGTGATGGTTTAAATTGACAAACATTTAAATCATCAACCCAAATTCTTTTTTAGCTCTTATGTACCCTGATATATTGCTTCATATTATTTTTATTTTGCATTGAGGCAGAGTGGTATTTATTATCAGTGTGTAGTTGTGTGAGGTTGGGGTTTTTTCCCTGTTATTTTTTTCTCTTTTTTGTGGATATCATTGCTGTAAATAAAAGCAGAATGAAAAGCTAATTAAGAAGCCAAATAATGTGATGAGATCAGGAACCTTCTCATCAGACTCCATTTATAACTGGAATTAGAAGCAGACAAGAATTGGAGGTAATTCTGCTCAAGGTAACCACATCTTCAAAGAGAATGATACAGTCATTCAGGCAAAACAGTCAATTATTTTTGAAAAACACAATTTTTTTCCTGCTTTTAGGAGAAACTCCTGGTAGGAGCCAGTTACCACTTCAATAACTCTATTTTTCTTCAACCTTCAGAGGCAAATACATGCTGTTTACATCTGTTCTTTTAATTAATTATCATATTAGGGTGATAGAGTATATGCTCAGGGTTGGAGAAATAAATTTTGTTAAGAGTTTTATTTTTAAACAATTCTTTCTTTAAAAAAACAACAAACTTATTTGCCTTTTTGTGTTGTATCACAGCTCCAGGCAGTAGCTGCACACTGGGTCAGGCTGCAGCACTGCATGTGATGAGTAGAAAAATACTCCAAGTAAATTTAGGGATTCTCTTGGGATTTATTGGAGCACTCCAGGCTTTTAAGCTGCCTGAGTTGGAGTTTGTGTATTCTGAAGTGTCCATGTAAACACTGAGTTGAGAGAGCTGAGCTCCAGACAGCCTCAGATGCCACGGCAGGAGAGCCAAAAAAAGAGTTTCCAGCTGCAAATTGGAAGGAGTTGTGTCAAGTGCAGGTTTTAAAAGCTTTTTTGGCATGGTGGTGTCCATCTTATTAAGGAAAAACCTGACGGGGAGGGAAGATGGTTTGGATGAATAATAGGAGAGGCTGTAACCTCAAACCTATTAGAGAAAAGAGATATTTTTACTGGAATGTTTTGTTGCTGAGTTTCCCAGCACCTCCAATTGACAGGAAAGCCAAGTAGAATTCCAGTGGCAAACACCATTCATTTGAGATTCTTTTTTTTTATTTTTTTAAATACACAAATTGAAAACTTTGTGGTTTTTCTGTCGCAGTGGCTTCAATTGACTTCACTGGGCCTCTGATTCAAAGTCTCTCAAAAGTGGGTCACAAAAACATGTTATACCTCTGTGAACAGGTGTTTGCAGCTCGTTTTACAGGCTTGAATTTCTGCTTATGTCTCTTGGCTGCTCTCACACAACTGAAAATAGAAATGTGTAGCCCCTCTCTTGTTTTCTCCCAGGTGCAACTGCTCCTTTTTTTTGGTCAGACACCCCCTGTGTGCCTTCTGTTATTTAATGTGACACCAGCCCCCTCCTGCTGGGCTTTGCAGGCCCCAGGTTGTTTGTTTAATGTGATTGTTAAGAAATTACTGGCACCTAAGACCTGGCAGCACCAATCCCTATTCCAGATCGTGGATCTGGGTGGTTTTTCCGCACCAAAATGAGTTCCTGAGAGACCCTGATTTGAACCTGGGCCAAACCCTGGTCGTGTTTTAGGTGCATTTTGGTTTGAAACAGAAATGCTGGATCTAAATAGGCAGGCAGGGGTGCCAGACGAGGTGTGGTGCTTTCAGGACACCCATAAGTGAATTTTAACCCCAGAACTTCCAGCCCTTCTCTCTGAGAGCATCATCCCTCTGCTCACCTGTTCCTCAGGAAAAGGAGTTGGTGTTCCCTCTCCTTGCCAGCAGGAGCCTTTCCATGCAGGAAAGATGTGAAAATTTGGTATAATTTGTCCTCTCTGGAGCAGCACAAAGGAGAATCTGCAAGAAATGAAAGTGTTGCCTTCAGCTGAAGGGCTGCAGGTGCTGCAGGGTGGGTTCCTGGGGCTGCTCTCTTTCTTCTCTCTCATTTTCTGCTGTTGAGACTTAAAAACATGCCCTGGAAACACTAAAAATCTCCTGGAAGCTTTTGATGCAAGAGTGAACTCCACAGAGAATGGGGATGTGGGCATGGGCAGTGTGCTCTGATTTAAATAAGGAGAAAAACATTAAATTAGGGAACATAGCAGGGTTTATTCTTCCGATGAAAACGCCCCAGAAGATCGAGTTAAGTGGTTTTTTGGTTTTCACTTTCAGAGTTACTTTAATAAAACATTTAAGGCCTCCTGATCTGTCTTGAATTAAAGTTGTGTATTGCAAGAAAACTGCTCTTGGCAGCGAGGGGCGTTTCAAGGTGACCAGGGACGAGTTGGGAACAATAAAAAGAAATTAAATTAATTACGTTGTGAGGTTGCCTGTGTTTTATCCTGCCACATGAGGAGAGGAAATCAAATGAAGAAAGCTGAACAGGATTTTTTTATTGCCTGAAGCTCAGACAAAGCCACAGGAAAGAACCTACAGGCGTTATTTTTTGTGCAGCAAGAATTTGGTGACATGGTAGGGGGAAAAAAAAGAGAGATAATGAGTGGTCAAAAGCAGCAAACATGTAAATATTTTGCAGGGAGAAGTAATTAGTGGTAGGAAAGAGCTCACACCCAGCCCTGAGCTGCCAGAGGATCTTGATTCCCCAGTAAACAGTTTGAAAACACATCAGTGGTGCCTTTTCTCCTGCACTCATTAAGCTGTTCTGCCCAGGAATGGCATTATTGAAATGTCAGGGTTCAAGAGCCTGCCAGGAGCGTGTGTTTAGAGGAGGGAAATGCATCAAAACACTCCAGCAGGGGTTTTTTTTTTTGCTCTGGTGTCTCTGCAGGTGGCCACATCCTGGGAGCACAGCTCCCATCCCTGTTCCTTGGGGATTTGTGGGAGCAGCAATTTGCATCGGATGATGTGGAATTATCACTGGCACCAGGTCTCCAGCACCAGGGACCAGGCCAGTCTGATATCCCAGGCCATTTGAACCTCTTGGTTAGTTAGTAAACATTTAATGTTTACTAATGTTGCCAACATTTTAATTAGATCTGGGTTGCAGCAACTTGAGAAGAGTAGCGCTGTTGTAAATCGCAGCTGGATTCCAGAGGGACCAAAGTTAGGCTGGATTGAAGTGCCAGGCGCATTCCCTTGGATCCTGGCAGGGGGATGTACCTGGAATTGGGGCTTTCTTATCCCTGTTTTACTTGCAGAATTATGGCCTTGTGGGACAGCACAGAAAGCTTGACTACTTCATTTATTAAAAAAAACCCTGAAGATGTCAGCAGTCCAAAGGGAGGTTTGAGGGAAAGTTTAAAAAACAACAGAGAAGCAAGTAAAGTCTTTCCCTTTCCTTTACACAGAAAAGCACAAGCAATTCATTTGTTAATTGAATTTTGGTAAAGATAAGAATATCTGGGTTGAATTCTGCTCTGTGTGAGAGATCTTAGTGCTAATTACTCCTTCTGTGGGTATTAGGTTTTCTTGGTTTACATGCAGCTTTTTAAATCCTTGTGTCTCAAAAACTGAATCCTAGGTGGAATTTAACAATCTGGATTTCGATGGTTTTGAAGCACGAACAGGGAAGTTTGCAGAGCTCTATCTCTGGATTTCATCAGAGTTAGTAATGCATGTTTCTGGACAAGGAATTTGCATAGAAATTCATTTCATGAATCAAGCGTGGGGAGAAGCATTTGTGGGTCACGGTGTGGATGTGAACAGCAGCAGCTCGGGCTCCAAAATGCTCCTGTTCTATTGTGAAAGCAGCTTGGTTTTTCACCCTGAAAATCTATTTAACAGAGGTTCATTAACAGCTGAGAGGGCTCATCTTAAAAGTAAAAACAGTTCTTACATCTGGACTGTTTCAGAAATAACCTGAGCAACCTGGGCTAGAGGAAGGTGGGAATGAGATGATCTTTGAGATCCTTCCTAACCCAAACTGTTGCATGATCTGTGGGGTTTTATTTATTTATTGTTCATAGGTATCCAAATCAACTATAAGGGATGCTTATCCTCCAGTCCTTGCTGTGCCAAGGCAGCTGGAGGTGGGAGAGCTTGATGGAGTAACTCTGTGCTCCTGTTTTGTAAAGGTGGCTTGAAACTTGCCCTAAAAGTGAAATCCATCAATTTTTCAAATTGCCCATAGAGGGAAGAAAAGTGTAGGTTTATCTTGGCTGAATAATTCATGGCTCCCTGGATGTAATCCTGATGCACTGCAGCTTTTCCCACTGCAGCTCCCAGTTCTCCAGGCTGCTTTCATTGCAGGGCATTGATCTGGATGAAATGGAAACAGAACTTGGAGACAAAAAAAGCACCCAAGATTCAGCCAGGATACCAGGAGAGATGAGAAAGGGCAAAAAAAGAGGCTGTGGCTGCAGCTGGATCCAGCTCATTCCTGCTTTTTTTGGTTTGTTTTTTTGGGATGTCCTCTCCTGGTTCTCCCAGCTGGTGTTTTCAGCCCTTGCTTGGCTGACAAAGGCTGAGTGGAATGACAACAATTCCTGATGTCAGGGAACGCCCTGGAACCTGCTCAGAGGCTGCTGAACTCAGGGGTGTCAATCCTGCAAAGCAAAAACACGGGGAAAATACGAGGGAAAACCCAGCTAAACAAAGGCTGGTGCCTTAAGGAAGAAAAGGTGGAGACTTCTGTAGCAAAAATTAAATAAATCAGAGAGATAAAATGTAGATAAAATGCTCGAAGGAAATGTGATGTTTCCCCAGCTACAGGGGGAGGAAGAGGAGGACAGGAGGTCCCACTGAAAATTTGCCATTTGAAGCTGCCCATCCACAGAATTTATCAGAGCCAAGTAAAACCACGCAGGAGATGAAAAATCCCTGGGCATTATTGGTGTTCAGGCCTGTTGGTCAAGAGGGCCTGGAGGATTCGTTATTTTAAATTGTTCCAAGTGAAAAATTGGGTTGGCACGTGAGAGGCTGAGCTTTTGCCCGTGGGTAATGTCCCTGCCACCAAAATGGGGTGGTGATCCCAAAACCTCCCCTCACTGATCCTTTCTGCTGGAAACCACAGCTTGCAATCCAGATATTCTGAGGAGCTGTTGCAAACACGAGCCTTTCAAATCACTTGTGTACTGTTGGATTTATTAGCCCCCATCTGGAATTAATCTCATTTTAAGGTATGAATTCTCCTCAGAGAAATGATGCAGTTTAATTTTTAAAACGTGGATGTGATCATTTCATACTCATACTCACTTTATACTCACTTTATACTCATTTTATTGTCATACTCTGTTTGATCTCTCTCAGTCCCAGTAAATAACTGGGTTTTCTTGTAATGCTTTGGTGTTCTTTTGAGGTAATGACCATCCTGTGGCAAATATTGATTGCAGAGCTCAGCGCACATTTCCTTTTTGCAAAGTTAACGTTTGAAAAACTTTCAATTATTTCCATATTGAAGGAAGGTAGGAGAGAAAATTCTACTGAAGAGCTGCAGTTTTGCAGTCTCAATTTGATTCTTACTGTACCAAAACCATGTTGTTGTTACTATTTTAAGTTTCTGAACCACTCTGTAGAAATCATGCAGATGGAAACTTTTCCTTTAATTTTTAATTTTTAATTTAATTTTTCCTTAATCAACTGAGCAGCTGTGTGGCAAGCAAACATCTCATTCCAAGACCCATGGAAATACACTTTTTTGGGAATGACCATCACAGCTGTGATGCAAACTGGAGGAACTTCCTATCAGAGCAAGTCTGCCTGTGAATTAATCTTACTTTTTTTGTATATAGAAATGAAAACAAATTGAAACCAAACCCCTCTGTAATTTGATAATGTTTTGACTGGACAAGCAGTTTCCTTCAGCCCTCAGCCCTCCAGTGTAAATAAAACACCAGAATTGCTGTTCCAGGAGGTGTCTGCAGCAGGATCTCTTTGGGATGAGCTCTTGCTCCCTGTTTTTCCTGGCAGAATTAATGGGATGTTATTCCCCATCTTCTTTTTGCTTTCTCCTACATAAAAAAAACTTTGTGGTTGTGTGCAGCCCTCATCCTCTGATGGAAGTAGGGAGAAAATTTCCATATTCTGGGAACACCTCTGGTGTCCTGAAGTGTGTGACACAGTGATGGTCACAAATAACCCCTCCCTTGGGCTGCCTTGCCAGGCAGAAAAATGTTCTTTATGGCGCATAAAATCCACTTGGTATTCTTAAATATGCATGAAATTAAACAGATATTTCTCCCAAGGCAGGGTAATAAATATATTAATAAATGTATGGAAATAAATGCTTTCCAAGAAATGGCTCCTTGCTTTCCCTGCTGTGGGGAAAACCTGCAGCAGGAATGCCTGGATGTTAGGAAATTAAAAAGTTAATGTCTGAATTTTGGAGTTAAAGCATTTGAAATAGTTAGGAAGACTTCAGGAAGGTAAACACTTGGCTTTTGGCGGCTCTTTTGGAGGAGTGTGTTGTAGTTCCTTTAAAAAGAAAGATGATGGAAAAGCATTTCAGCACAAGTGTGAAATCCCCGAGTGCAGTGAGTGGCACCAGCTCAGGTTCTTCCAGTATCACCAGGAAATTTGCCACATTTACAGCCTCCTGCTTGGGATTTACAGTCAGGGAGGAATTTCTTCCCAAGCTCATCAAAAATAGCTCCAGCCACTCTGTATTTTCAGCAGCCTGGATTGCAGAGGTTCCACCAAATTGACATTTCATTTACCTGCACTAAATTACTTTGCATCAACACACAGCTCTTAAAACTGCTCTAGTGTAGGATTCACCCCATTCCTGCCCTTTTCCTGCCTGCCCTGCTCCTTCTCCTGTTTTTTTCTGGCCACTCCAAACTTTTTTCTCTCTGTTAGGTTAATTCTCCATGGGTTTTGCTTCCTCCACTGTGCTAAAAAAAAAAGGGAGGGGGGGGATGGCATTCCTAATTCCACAGTTCCCCTGGGTGCTGTCCTAATAAAAACCCAGCAGGGCAGGCTTGAAATGAGGCTGGTTTTGTGCAGGTGGGTTGGCATTGCCTCTCCAAGTCAAAAATTTGATGGTTTTGGGGGGGTTTGCTCTTATTTATGGGCTGCTGTGTCAGGAGAAACAAGCCAGAGAAAACCCCTGGAGTTCCTCCTCGAAATTCTCTGCAAATTGTGTGAAATTTGCTGAAGTAGAGTGTAAAAAAAATTACAAAAAAGTGAAAGGGGAAAGGGTGGGAAAAAGTAAAGTATGTGCACTGAAATCAGCTAAATCCAGGGATTAGTTCAGAGCTCTGTCCCAGCAAAACCCAGGTCCTTCAGGGAAGCTCTTTTCCAGCTTCTCCTGGCCACAGCCCCCAGCTGTGCTCCTGAGTGGGTTTCAGACAAAAATATGTGAATTAATTCATTCCAGAGGGATGACTGAACCTATAAAAATGGGGTTTTTTCCTTCTCCCTGAGATGGCCGTGTCACAGCTCAAGCAGTACCCAGGATGTGGTTTTGGGGTGCAAAGCTGTTCTAAAAAACACAATTTCCTCTTGCTGCTGCTCCAGCCTTGTTTTCCTCCTGCCCTGACGCTGCTCTGCCCATCAAGAGCAGCTCTGGGAAGCTGAATTGGCAGAAAATGGGGGTTTTTTTCCCATTTTTTCTTACTCTTGGCACCCCCAGGCAGGAGCCAGCCCTGGAGCCAGGGAGGAGAGGGACTGAGCAGGGATCACCTGCACAGACATGGGGGGTTTTCAGGCACTTGTTTTTCACAACAAGCACCACATAAAAACCTGTTTTCCCTCACAAACCCTCAGGTGAAGCTCAATCTTCAGGTATTTCTGTGACTTCCAGTTGTTTCCAAGTGGTTTTTACATCTCTGTCTCATCAGAAATGTTTTTCCTTTTCCTTTCCAACCCTTTCACTGCCTCCAAGGACTAGCTGAGCTCCTTCAGCCTTGGTTTTCCAGGTTTTTCCCTGTGTTCTAGATATTTTCCAGGTTATTTCTGTATAAAAGCTGAACTTTTTCTGTGTTTGTTTTGGTGGCTTTGGATGGAAAGGTTTGGACATCGAAGTGCTCGTGGTGGGTTTGAGTTTTGGGAAGCTGTGGGGGAGAACCTTCGGCAACTCCAGAGGGGTGGAGGAGTTTTTAAACAGCAGAATTCATCCATAATATTTTGGGAAAGGCTCAGTTTGGTGGGAAGGAGGCAGGAGAGGTCCCTGAGGTGGTGTCTGTGCCTCTTTGGGCAGGGTCACACTGCCTGGCTTGTCTCTGATATAATAAACTGTTACTGCAGATTTAAAAGCGCCCTGGAATAGGCAAGGCTCAGCAGATCTCCCCAAAGGCTGGGTTAATATTCATCAACAGCATTCCAAGGCTCTCAAACAGAACAGGGAGAGGGAATTTTGGTGTGGGGGGGGGTTGAAGCTGAGGCCTCTCTGATCTAAAAACAGCCACAATTTGGGAGCCAAAGGAATTTTGGCAGCAGGAGGAGCAGCACTCCTCTCCTCCCACCCGTGACAAGGCCAGTGAAATACAGCATTGCAAAGGCTTTCTATTTGCAGCTCCATCAATTCCCTGGGAAGGCAGGAATGGGGCCCCTGGCACGGGCTCCAGGCTCTGTCACACATCCAGGGATGTGCCCCAGCCTGGCACTTCTGGCTCTCTCAGAAGCCACTTGGAGAAGTCTCCTTGATGGAACACCTCCCTCAGAGCGTGGGTGGCTGCTGTGTTCAAATAAATCTTCTTATTGGAACCCCTGCTCAGAAAACAAACTCTTGTTTGTGCAGCTTTGGGTCTGGGCAGTGCTTGTAGGGTTAAAGTGGTTTATTCTTGATTTTATGCTGGAAACTCGTGCGGTGAGAGGCACCTCGTGGAGACTGAAATGGAGCACCTTGTTCATGGAAAAGGTGCCAGTGGAAAAGAAGAGCTGGAATGGGAATTTTGGGGATACAGAGCTCCATGAGGGAGCTGGGATGGTGTTTCTGTGCTGGGTCACTACACCTGGCTGGGCTCTAAAGTGAGGGGATGGTGATAAACTCCCAAATAAGCAATAAATCAAATCTGTGCCTTGTTATTCCGTCATTCTTACATGATCCAGCTGCAAAATACTCCTCTTTTTTTTTTGTTTATTTGACAGTGATACCACTCTAAATGAAGCTGCTGCCTTCATGGAGCCAATACTGAATATATCAATTATTTCCTGAAATTTCCTTTGTGAATTTCCTTGCTGAAATGCCACACCATTACTTTTGTTTAGCAAACTTTGCTTCTCTTGGCTTCATGGCTTGCACGTCACATATTGCCAGCATCCCATTTATTTTCACTTTTCAATGGAAAATGAATGCAATTCCAAAGGGGCTTTTTGTGCTTCCTGGCATCATCTCAGCCAGATTTCTGGATTTATAATTGCTTTAATGCTCAAGCAGCCATCCCATTTTGATGTTTGCTCCGTGAAAAGTCAGAGATGATCTAATAATAGCTGGAAGTTTGCTAAATAAGGCCCTAACCAGCACATTTTCTTGTAGATATAAAGATGTGTTAATTAGTTTCGCTCTCTGTGGTGAAGGGAACTGGGTATGGGTGGAAATCAGCTCTGATCTGATGAGTTTGGGACCCAAGGGGCTAAACTTAATCAATGCTTGGATTGGGGTCTGTTTATTTTTAAGGTAATTGTCTAGGCTGGGTGTTGTAAGGTGGATTTTTGTCTATTTAAGGGTCTCTGTCTGCAGTGGAATCAGTCTGGGCAATGATATTTATTCGATGATATTAAAGACTCCTGATAGCTCTGATTAAACTTATGACTACAATCAGGCAGAGCGCAGCAAAAGGGAAATTATGAAGTTTTTGAGAAATACCCATTTTTTAAAAGACAATGCAGTGGAGATTGTTCCGTTTGCAAATAACTTCCACGGAGAAAATCTTAATTTGTGCTTTCACATGCATAAAAGGAAATTAAAAAGGATTCAGGTCCCCGGGGAGGAACCAAGTTTTCCAAGTGTTTTTAAACTGCTCTTTGCTGTGGTGTGAGATGTTCATTCCCTGCCTGCATCCCGAGCTCATCCCACAGGAGGGAATTCCCGGAGCCCTGTTGTTGGAAACGCTTCAGGCTCCCGGGGCAACCCTGTTTGGGTCAGGACTTGTGTCTCTGTCAAAGTGCCAGGAGGCACCCGGGGGGAGGAAAAAGCTTCACATCCCACGAAAGTTCCCTCGAAAAATCAGAATAAGTGACAGAAGTGGCATCGTTTGAGCTCTTTCCTGCACGTATTTCACAGAAATGTGCTGCTCGTCCCGCCAGACGTGGCAAAAAGGGGAGGAGGGTTTGTTCATCTGCCTCTTCTGCCCCCACAAAAAAATCTCTTTAGGTCAGTGCTGACATTTGATTTTATCCAGGGATGATGTTCAGGCAGCAAAATTTGGAGGGGGAAGTTTTCTTCCTTGTGCTGTTTTATCTATATTGTGAATTACTGAGCTCGGCGAGGGCGCTGGGCCCAGCACAAATCGCTGCCAGCCCACAAATAAGTGTCGCTACAACTTGGAAAAACGGGGGGAAAAAAAGTTGTTTATTACGTTTGTAAAAGTCCAGGTGACAATCTTCTTTTCCTTTAAAAAAACCCTGCAGCACAGGAGTGTCATTTTGGCACCCTTTAATTTGTAGTGTTTGCTGGAAACAGCAGTGAACACAATAAAAGTGACTTTTGTGCCTTCACTTTGGTGAGGGCCAGCCCCAAAAGTGGTGTTCTTGTGTTAAATCCACGTGTGGCACGAGGCAGTCAAGCTGTCAGTGAGGGACAAACAGGAAAACAACTTGATAAGAATCCCTGTGGACCCCGAAATGGCTTCAGATGGCAAATCCGAGGGGTGAAAATTACAAATATTTTACAGCTATAAAGGCTCAAAGAGAGATTTTTTTTAATTCATAATTTCCTTAAAAATGCATTCAACCCGATACCAGCCAAACATTTTGTAGAGGTTAAGATTACACATCTCTGATTTTCTAATTGATTCCCTGCAAAATCAATTACACTTCAGCAGAGTTGAAAGAACAGCGTGGATTTATTAATGTAGCTTTAGAAATTTTCCTCTTCCAAAACCTAAAGAGATTATTATTTTTTAGCCCCAAATAAACCTTCTGGGATTATACTGACAGGTTGCTTGTCAATAAGGATTTTATTTAATCATAATCCTTACTATTATATTATAATAATTATATATTATATCTTGTATATTGTGTATAAAATTATATTAAAATAACAAATATATATAATTATTATATATAAATATATAGTTATTATATTATAATAATTATAATTTAAGGATTTTAGATGTGTAGTTTTATAAGGAATTTGGAGAGCAAGGAGTGTTTTTAGGGGACCAGTTGACCTCTGTGTCTCAAAGACATTCAGCCACTCCTAAGGTTTTAAATCAACTTCCAGGGATCTCATTGTCACCCCAAAGTCGATATTTCTGGTGTTCTGCCTTGTGGTGTGTAGGGTTGTCCCCATAAACTCTGTACCTTAAATACGGGGACACTGAGAGAAAAAATAAATCAGTTTTTATTTCGTTTTTCTTCCTCACTGTGGCCTTGCCATGCCCTGGTTTCAGCGCTGTAGTTTTTATAGAAAAAAAACCCCTGGATTCATTTTTGATAGGCATGTTTTTATGTAAAAATCAGCAAATTACCACATCCTTGCCAGCATCTTTCTTCCAAAAACTTCGCCCCCTGACCCTTGTGGTTTGATGCTCTGACCAGAATTGATTTTGAATTCAAACCTCATCTCATCTTTCCCTGGGTTCCCTCCCTCCTCACTTCCCAGACTTTTGTCTCCAGCACTTTTGTTTTCCCTTTATTTTCTTCTCCCCACGTTCTGGGAGAGTCCCTGGCAGCTTCCCCTTGGCCCTTCTCTTTCTTCTCCTCCATCCTGAGGGCCAGAAATTTGGGAATATTCAGAATTCCCCCTCTGCTCCCTGAGGGTCAGAAATTGGGGAATATTCAGAATTCCCTCTCTGCTCCCTGAGGTTCAGAAATTGGGGAATATTCAGAATTCCCCCTCTGCTCCCTGAGCTCTCACAGTTCCTGGCCACATCCTGACCGTCCATCACTCCAGTTCCAATTTCCCTGACTGACAGTCCCTGTATCCGAGGGCCAAATTGTGCAACACCCTGACAAATACTCATTAATTTCCTGCAACTGGGTGTGTTTTGTCCTGTTTGTTTTGGGGTTTTTTTTTTGTGCTGGTGTTTCCCAGCTGGTTCATGAGGACAGCTGCACCAAAAGAAGCAGTGAGGGGCTTTCCCCGGTCATTAATTCCCTTTTCTCCTCTGTTTTTCCTGAGAATCCTGGCTGGATTTACTATTTCAGCCCTTGGTCCTAGGAATGTGAAGCAGAGTTGAGGGAGTGGGGTACAAAGTGTAGTTCAATTTTTTTCCTGCGTATTTCTGAATGAATAAACCCCTTCTTTTGTAGCTGTCTGTAGAAATTCCTGCACATCTGTGATCTCCTTGCATCCAGCTTTGTCCTCCCAGGGGAGCAGAGGATTGTCCTGCAGCGCTGTGGCTCTTGGTGGATCTCTAGGAGAGGAGCACTCCGCTCCTCTGCTGGAATTCCAGACAAATCCTTGGCTGTGCACAATCCCCAGGCACTTCCCCAGCACTTGTGAGGGGAGGAAAAGGAAAGAACAATGCTTTGTGCGTGCAGGACAACAAAATACTGAAAAAAACCACCCCCAAATCTGCCTGCCTGGCGTGGTGTGCTCACAGAAGGGAATTGTTCTTGCAGAGCTTTCCCTCTCTGCCTGCTGCTGGAATGTCATCCCAGTCATCCCCCTCCAGGCCTGGCTGTGCTGACAGAAGAGCTTTTGGGTTGATTATTAGCGCTGAGAAATGGGCTGTGGTCCTTACAGACCTTCCTTAAAAACTGCTTTTCCCCCAGGTCTGTGGGGAGGACAGGAGTGAGTTCACCTTGGTGCCACTTGTTGTTTGCAGAGTGACTCCACTGGTGTTTTAATTTCACCCCGAGGTGCCTGATGAGCTTGGAGAGGAGGTGACTTCCAGTGACAGAGCTGAATGAGGAGAAAAATCAATATTTAAATATTCAGCCAGGGCCACGTACCTGCAGTGAATCCCCCCAGTCTGAGCCAGGCCTTCTCCTTCTTCCATCAGCTCCATTATTATGGAGATCAGCATCTCCAAAATAACACCCAGCATCTTCCAGGACTTTCTGCTCTTGGATCATTAGAATTCAGGAAGAGTTTAATAGCAGCCCAATGAATTCACTAGATTAGGCCCTAATCATTTCAAGACAGATGGGCACAAATTAGCTATCACAGGGCTGAGGGCTGGGTAAGTATGGAGCTAAATGTTTAATGACACAAAATCCCCAAAATGAGCTCTCCCATAGGCAGGGAAGCACGAGGAATAAAAACCCACCCAGTGCCATTTAACTGGAGCGTGAGTGGCTTCAGGATGTGGAGAGCAAACACTCCTGGGCTTCTGGGGGGAAACAAAGCTCCAGCACAAGTACAGGACCTCATCCCCGGGGAATGGAGCCTTCCATGGCTTTCCACTTGGATGTGGCTCCTTTTTGCTTGGCGAGTGTGAAATCCTTTGCCTGGGATAGGAGTTGGGAATAAATGATCACAGAAGCTTGTTCCAGTCCCAGCTTCCCTTTCCCCTTCTTTTCCCCATCTTGTGAGCACCAGCACTTTGTGGGTAACTCATGGAGTCACAGCTGGATGCTTCCAAAGGGTGAATCCATGTGAATTAGGGAGGTGGGATCAGGCTCTGCTGTGTCCTGTTGATGAGGGAAAATCCACATTTCCTGCTGAATTGTTCTGTTGGGTTTGTATTTACAGATCAGCTCGTTCTCACTCTAAAACTGAAGGGATTAACTGGCTGGGGATAAATACTCCCAGCTAACATTAATATTAAATAAATAGAATGATGTGATCAATCCCCTTTTATGTACTATCAAATGTTTGTTTGTCCTTTTTGTAATCTTACAAATAAATGACATCAACCCTTCTCCCTCCGTGGCTTTGCTTTTTGATAAACTCTGCAGGAGAATATGAGATAATTTACAAAAAGAGGCATTCTGGAAAAATCCTTCTCTCAAAAGCTCTCAGTTTGCAGTCCCAGGAGGATAACTTTCAGTTGGTAACAACTTAAAAAATAAATCATGTCACATAAATGTATAAAACCCCGTATTAAGCAGGAAGTTTGCGTGTGAGGAGTAAATCTTAAATCAGGCTCCAAAAGCTCTGCCTAAAGAGCTGCCTCTTGTCATTACCTGCCTTGCCACTGATTTTAAGGTTTAGTATTTCGCCCTCTTGGATCTGTTTAAAGTTTAAAAACGTTCCTGGGAGTGCCAGCTCCTCTTAGCAGGAACCTGAAACCACCTGGAATGGGGAGAGCTCTTTGGGAGCTGAGCAAACAGAGCCTGCAGCTCCTCGTGGCTTTTTTGTTCCACTTCTGTTTGCCTTGAATTCAAACATTTCTGTGATCACTGCCCAGCAACGTCTGTGTTTGTTCAGCACCGTTTAATGACAGCACAGGTCACGACTGTGTTGTGTTTAAGATATATTTTAATTTATTTTTTTTTCCCAGAATGAAGAATTAGGTTGGTTTTTAAAAAACCCTCTAGTCTAAGATCGTATTATTTGGCACCTGCTGGGGGTTACAAGGAGGGTGGAGAGGGAATTTAAGGCTGTGGGTAGCACAAGAGGGAATGGCTTTAGGCTGAAGGGGGAAGGTTTAGATGGGATCTGGGGAAGGAATTCCTGGCTGAGCTGGAATTCCCAGAGCCTGGATCCCTGGCAGTGCCCAAGGCCAGGCTGGACTGGGACTGGAGCAGCCTGGGATGGTGTCCCTGCCATGGCAGGGCTGGAATGGGATGGGTTTGAGGTCCTTCCCAACCCAAACCATTCCATTTCTCTGGGAATCCTTACATGAGCTCCACAACCCTGTTCCTCATGCCTCTCCTGGATCCTGGTTCAGCACCTGGGTCAACCCTGGCTGCAGAATTCCTGTGCCACATTTCCCCATCCATGAATCCAGGAGAAAACTTGGTGTTCCAGGTGCTGAGTGCTTTGTCCTTCCTCTCCTGCCCCAAATCCTGTGTCAGTGTTGCCCCTGCTGGCACCTCCTGCTCCATCCTGGCTCTTCTGGGAGCTGGGAATTGGCTGTTTTATGGCGCTTGGGGGGGTGGCCCAGCCCAGTTCTCTGCCTTTTCAAAAGAGGAAAATAGGCTGGGCTGCAAATCCCTGGAGTGGGGAGACTGGGAAGGTGTCAGGGGAACCTCTGCAGGCTCAGGGCTGGGATCCTGTGGGAGCAGGACCTTGTCTTGCACCACGTTTTTGAGGCTGGATGATCCTGAGGTTCTCTTCCAACCCTGAACGATTCTGTGATTAAAGATGATTTAGGCTGTTCCAGGCAGCAGATTTGCTCAGACACATTTTGGGACATATTTTGTTTATTGCTGCTTTACTGTTTGGTCCTGAGTCATCTTCATGTACAATAGTGAGATGAAAAATAAGATTTATGGGGCAGCTTTGAATGCAAGAGGTGTTTGTGATCTCCTCATCTTTCAGAAAAAGAGAACAGGCTTCCCAAGGTTTGCAGGGAGGAGGAGTTGGTAATTGCTGCCTTTTTTTCCCAGAGATTTTGACCAAAGTAAAAAAAGAATCCATTTGCAGGTTAAGATGTGCTTTGATTTGAAATTTACTGTGTCACCTAAAGGAATTTCAGTCCACCTTAAATACACTTTAACTTCTCAGGTAGTTTTGGATAGAAGGGGACAAGCCCTGGTACTGCATTAAATTTTGATTGTGGTTGAGTCCTGAATAGATTTAGATCAGCAGAAACTCAACCAGCAGATTTGTTAAGTATCACAAAGCCATTTTTTGAATGCTGTGACAAAAATATCCAGGATGGATCCTCTTGTGTGAGGTTTCAGCCACTAAATAACTCATTTTTCCCCAGCCCTGAGTAGCTGCAAACCCTCCTGTCTGACAGCAAACAAACCTTCTTGTAAAACAAAACCACAGCAAAACGTGCAAGATAAATTCTGATCCTGAATGCGCAGCGAGGAACAGAGTTCTGGATTAATGTCTGATCTGTCTGTAATCCCTGGCTTTGAATTCGTCTGTTTTTATGAGCTGCTCCAAAGTGACATTGAAGTGGGTGATTATAGGATGAGGGAGAAGGGAATGAAGTGATTTCTCTTCCACCATCACCACCAGGAATTAATTATCGGGGTGGTTTGGGGAGATGCAGCTCCTGTTTTCCTGCAGAATCCCAAATCCTGCTTCTTTCCCTTCCTTCCCTTGATTTATCCCAATTAGCTGCACACTGCTTTAGTTCTGGGGCCTGAAATGGAGAGAAATTTATTTCTTTGTTTCAGGCCACGCTTCTAACCCAGTGTGAAATTTCAGCACAATTTTTGGTCGGCAGTTTTAAGTTCACGGGGTTTGCTTTGTTTGGAGCATTTTTTTTCTGTTTGGTTTTACGTTTGTGTGTGTGTTTGGTTTGTGTTTTTTGTTGTTGGTTTGGTTTGGTTTTTTGGCTGTTGGGGAAGGGGCCGGTAGATTTTTTTTTTATGGCTGCTGAGGAATTTTATGGTTTTTTTAAAAGGCTGAAAAGTTGTTTGACAAGAGCTGCTGTGAGCAACTTCCAGAAGCAGCCAAAGTTACAGCTCTGAGCCTGTTTCAGTGATGCTCAGGGAGCAAAACATGCAGTTTTCCTGATAAATACAGTCACTTTTAATTAGCCAGCCTTAATGAACGGCATCTCAGCTTTTCATTTACAAATTGCCTGGGCAGAGCATGTGGAGCTGTTGGAATAATTGTGGCTTTCAGCAGGAAAGAAGAAAGGAGGAGAGAATGGCTTTTTGAGCCTGTTCCTGTGGCAAGCAGCACCAGTGTTAAAGAGTCCCTTTTGGTTATAACATTATAATAAAATAATGTTATATTAATATATTAATATATAACTATATATCAGATATTGTGTTAAATTAATTACATATAATTGTATATTATCTAAAATGCATAATCTAATATATATTGTATATTATCTAAAATACATAATCTAATATGTATTGTGTATAATATAGTAATATGTTATCTATTAATATATTAATACAGTATATTAACATAATATTCTATTGGAATGTTACATAAACATTCACTTTGATTCATTGCAAGCTGAATAATCTGATTTATTAATGCTCACTGACTGCTTCAAGGCTCGGTAGTGCTGAGGAGATGGCACTTGGGTATTGCTCTCTTAAATAAAATCCTCACTGAATTTGGTTTTATTTTCTTGCCACCCCTCAAGACAAACATTCCCTGGCAACTCCTGGGTTGGGTTTTTTGGCTGTTGGAGTGTGGGTTGGAGTGATGTCCCCAAGTCAGGTGGCTTTGCCTGGAGCCTGGTGGGTGACCCAGCCCTGCACAAAAATTTGCACTATTTATAGAGTGTTCTTTGAGCCAGAAAGTTCTGCTTTAAAAGAGATCGTTTGGTGATTTTTCTCTTTTCCCTGCCTGACTTCACAGGAAGGGAAGGGAAGGAGCCTATGGGCAATCAGCTGTGATTTAAACCCCGACTTTTCTGTGAGTTGAGTTTATCAGATGAGAAATTCAGCAGAGTTTCGGTTTAAAAAGGCTTTTGTTTCCAGAGGAAGATGAAATCAGTGGTGGTGGCACTGCCTGGCACGTTTTTAAACCATCACTCCAGCCTCACCCTCAGGAACTGCTGTGAAAACAAGTTCCTTGGTTAATTAACTTGCTGAATCAAAAAGGTGCCCAGGTTTATTTCTATCCCCTTTAAATCAGTTTTTTTCAAAGATTGACCCAAAACAATTCCCTAGTGTTTATACATCTGCAAAGGAATAAGCTCTTCACCTGGAATTTGTATTTGCCTGGCTGGTTTGATTGAAGTTTCTTGAAATAATGTGTTTAACCCTGCTGGGTTTTGGGCAGACTGGGATACAGATCCATTTTTGATGTGCTGTTGGCAGCTGCTCCTGCCCTGCTCAGGTCTCAGCTGCCCTGGGCAGCTCAATCCCCCCATCCCTCCTGGATCCAGGGTTATCCCCTTATCCCTCCTGGATCCAGGGTTATCCCCTTATCCCTCCTGGATCCAGGGTTATCCCCCCCCATCCCTCCTGGATCCAGGGTTTTCCCACTCTCTCTTGATTTAGGGTCTAAGAATTGGCAGGTGCAAAGATCTCTGTGAGTTACCAATGGAAAACATCCCTTTGGGATCTCCAGGAATACAGATGTGTGAAGTGTTGGATCAATGGAAGAAAATTATCCTGAAAAAAACAAGCTCTGGCATCAAAACAATCCAGGAAAAATCAGGCAGGCCTGGCTTTTTTGGGCAGGAGTGCCCCCAGCTCTCTCTCTCTCTCTCTGTCCAAAGTGCAAACTCTGTGGTCTCAGCTTTAAAAGGCTCTTCAGTTTCCCTAAACTGAGGAATTATTCATAGCAGAATGTACATGAGAGCTATTTTTAGAATGTGCAGGCTCGAGATTATTCATTTTATATTTACTTGGGGATTTCGGCTCTTGTTTCATCCTGGGGAGCAGGGAGGGAGCTCTCTGTGAAAATGCCCTGAGCTCTCAGAGGGAGGGAGGAAAAACTGGGCCTTGAGGGGTGGTTTGTGCATTATGGAAGGGCTTTGGTCTCCTTAATTAATTTTCTACTCATTACAAGAAAGAAAGAAAACGCCAGCTCTGCAGGAGGCATTGCCAGTGGATGTTCAGGTCAGGCTCAGGCACATCCACGCTGCCTTTATCCCCTGTTAAAAGCAGAAATGGAATATTTGCAAGGAGATTTTTTAACAGAATTGTGCCCTGCATGTGTGATTGGCGTTCTCTCTGCATTTTCACACAGGATAAATGGCTGCAGTCAAATGTTTTTTGGGCTGTGAGCATCCTTTTCTCAGAGCAGGGGTTGCTGGTGGTGGTGTGTGAGCTCAGAGATGAAATCCACCCTGCAAAATCACCCCTCAGAGGGGTTTTTTTCTTATCAGCAAAGAGGTTTCAGGAAAAAAAACAAACTTCATTTTGCTGCCACAGAGCTGCTCTCCCCACATTGGGCAGCTCTGCCCCAACCCCAACCCCATCCTTGTAGAAGCCTTTAAATGGCACCGAGGAGAAACCCAAGCAAAGCCTAGAAAATATTCAGAGGAATAGATCTGGTTGGGGGGGAAAAAAAAAAAAACCAACCAGAAACCACTTTAAAGGGCTTATTTAGTGTGAAATAGCTGCAGAGGAGTCACTGGAGTGTTCCCTCCGTGCTTGGCCATTAATATTTATCTTGGAGGAGCTGAGAAGGCAGAAAGGGAAACGCTTTGGTGTCGGTCCATTAGGCTGGAGGGGAGGCAGGAGATGCCAGGAAGGTGTTCACTGACCCTGCAGGGTGGGTCTCTGGCAGGAACAGAAATATGTTCCTATTTCTGGGGGCTCCTGAGGGGAGCATTTGTGCTAATGGCTTGCCCTGGGTTAAAGCTGGGACCTGCTCAGCCCAATGACCCTTCCCAGCCAGGCCTGGGGAGGGAAAAAGGAGCTGGAAGTTCCTTCCCAGCCCCAAATGCACACCCAGAGCCGTGTGTGAGACCCAGGGTCACAAATCCAGCCCTGGGCTCAGTCCGTACAAGAATTTGGCTCTTGAGATAGCTCAGAGTTGGTTTCTAGACTGTTCCTCCCAGGGATTTGCAGCTGGAGCTGTTTGTTTGAAGAACATTGGTGTGGATCTGTAAAGAGCCAGCTTTTCTCTTCTGCACTGACCAGAACTGGTTCCTACAATGAAGCAGAAATTCCTTTTCCCTGGCTCCAACATCCTGACAAAACCATCAAATAGTGCCCAGTGATGACCTTGAAATAAAGAGAGCGCCCTGCTCTATTATTCTGGGTTTTTTTTGGGGGGGTTACTATTTCCTGTTCCTATTTTCGCTGGAATTCTGTCACAGGTCACAAATATAAAACACATCTTGCATTCACAACTGAGTTGTAACTCCATGGTGAAGCCCCGAACACAGTAATTTATTCAAGGTGCTTTGAGGAATGTCTGTCCCTTATCTTTCATATTTTGCAGGAAAATCTGTCTTGTCACCTGGTGCTGGATGAGATTATTGCACTAAACTGAATATATTGATATACAGGAGTCCTTGCAGTTTTGTTCCTGGAGAGCAGCTCTAAAAAACCACAGGCAGCAGAGCACTACTGAGAATTAAGAATCACAGGAGTGTTTTAAACTCTCCAGACTTCACTACAATTATGGTGGCCTGTTAATTATTTGAGTTTTCTTGTTCATTCTTTGAGTGGCTGCAGAGACTGCTGTAGTACCCATGTGTATATATAGAATTTTTATATATATATTTTATATGTTATAATTATATGTCAATATTTTATATTGATATATTTACATTTTATATATTTATATATATTAATATATTTGCTATATTTTAATATTTTAGCTATATATTTATATTTTATATATATGTATGTTGGGGTTTGACCCTCTGTGGCAGAAATACCACGTTTTGGATCGTGGGCTGCCTGGAAATGTGGAATTTGGATGTAATACATGAATTTTATGCTGGCAGAATTCCCCTTTCCCTTGAACCATCCCATCCTATTCCTTCCCATGGTGTCCCTGTGAGGGAGGGCAGCTCTTATTCCCTTTTTTTCCCCAGAATGGGAGATTTTATTTCTCCTGGTTCTCTGCTTTCCTCTTCCCGCCATGCCCTGCCTGCCTCAGCATTTCTCCCTGGCAGTGGGAGGGGAACATCCCTTTTTTGATGGAGCTCCTGGCACTTTGCAGGCTGGAATTCAGCAGAGCAGCTCTGACAGTCTCTGTCCAGCAGGAACCTGCCCTTGGGTGGTGTGAATAATGTCATTTTCTCTCCCTGTTAATCAGGGAAGGACAACTCCCCCCTGGAACAGGAGCTGCTGCTCGACCTGCCTCAGATCCCAGAGCAGGAGGAAACGACGGAAGGTTTCAAGTGTACAAAAAGTGGCTTTTTGTGGTATTTTTTTTTCCCCTTTGCTCTCAGCAAACCATCAGCTCCGTGGTGGGGAGTGCAATCCTGCTTTTCCAGGGGGCAGAGCAGAGCTCTGTGCTGCTTTTCGGGGTGCAGGGTGAGGAGTTCAGGGCTTTGGGAAAACGCTCATTCCAGCTGGATTTGCTGGAATTCACCTTGGCCCCAGCTCTTGCTGGTTGGGCCCCCAAGTTGTGTGCACACATTTTTCCTGCCCTGCACAAGTGCGCCTGGATTGTTCCAGTCCATCCCAGCGTTTCTCTTGGCGTGGTTTCTCCAGGTGAGGACTTGTTTGTGCAGGAATTGTTTGCTCTGCGTGGCTGAATGAGCTCCCAGGTGTCCCTTTGTCTCCTCTGAGAGGGTGAAGGTGAAAGCAGCTCACCTTGGGGGCTGAATGTTGAATTTCCCTTTTAGTTTTGGGTGGTAAAAGCTGCTCAGGGCTGATGGAAAGCCTGGCTGTGAACAGTTTGCCTTTTATTTCAGTTTATTGTTGCATTTTCCCTCAGTAATTGTACTTGTTTTCTGTGGTGGACCCAGTGTGGTTTACTCAGTGTAAAGCCAAGCACCAGGATTCTGAGGCTCATTTAATTTATGTGCATATTTTGAACAGCAACATCATCAACCCCAAGTGCCAGGCTTGCCCTGATAAAGAATTTATGAAAACACATCATGTTATTGCAGATTTACCAGGGAGATGATTCTGTGTACACAAGGTTTGTCACTTTTATGTCATGTCCCAACTCCAGGAACTGTGTTTAAGTCCATTATTTTGGTTCTGGAAATCTAAATCTAAATAAAAATAGAAATGTCCTTGTGTGGATGAAAGCCCATATCTGTTTCTCTGGGTCCCATCGCAGGCACAAATCCTGCCAGGTCCTGCATCACCTCCAAAAAAATGGGCAAAATGCTGCAAATTGTTCTTCTCCAAGCGATGCTGCCAGCATTAGGGATAAATGTTGTTCCTGGGATAACAAACCCTGGCTTCTCTGTGCCTCTTCCAGGCTTCAGGCTGGCACCAGGGGCTACAGAACATCAAGTCCCCAAAATACTCCACAACTCCTACTCCCCAAGCAAATCATCTCCTTTTTTACTCCACTGCTGTGTCAGAAACAGCAGAGCAGGCTGGGGCTGTCAGCAGCCAAAAGGAAGGAGAGCATTCCCCTGCATTTCCCCCCCAGCTTTTCTGGCAAGGGCTGCACATCATTTTATCTTTAAACACTTCTGCTTTGCTCTGAGTTGGCTTTGGAGTTCAAAGAGACGACAGCTTTGGGGAGAGGAATTTTGTTGCAGTGTGTGTAAAGCAAGAGGGTGTTTGTGTAGTACTTGCCTGGCACCAGAGAGGTTGAATTTATTATTTATGCAGGTGGTATAATGCAGATAGACAGCGAGTGGATTTATTAGAGCTTGTGTTGTTCAGGGGGGATGTAATTCCTGCAATATTCCACGTGTTGCTGCCCTCAGTGAGGTGTAAATGGTACAAGCAGCTTCAGGGAAGTTTGTGGATGGAATTAATGTGGTCAGGGATCCTGGGAGCATCATCAGCTCCCTGCCAGAACCTTTAACTGGTCACTCCTGAACCCACCGTGTCCCCAAATGCTGCTGTGGGTGCTGGTGCATGCAGAGATGGAGAAATCCCACCTTTTTTTGGCAGGAAATCCCAAACAGGGGCTTCACCTGTGCTGGTTTTGTCACTCCTGGAGCAGCAACAATTTCAGGGTGCAGAGGGAAGGGCCATGAGCAGGAGTGGGATGGAACACAAGAGGGATGGAACCACACCCAGGCTTCTCCTCCTGCTTTTCCTGCATCTCCAGAGTGGTTTTAGAGAGGGAGAAATCCCATCTCTTGGTTTCTAAACGTTGCATTGCAAAGGCAGCACAGGAGGAGCAGCAGGTTCCTCCAGCAACAGGTGCAAGTTGTTCTTGTCTTCCTGAAATGAGTAAATGTGAGGTTATTCCTTAACCCAGGAAGTCCAGGGCTTTGTAGTTTATTCATTTATTATTAACACTTAGGAACGTTGCTCATATATTCCAAAATGCTCCATTCTGGATGGATACATGGCTTTGCAAAAATTGTGCCTGAAATTCAAATCTTAACTCTATTACAGTGTCCTTAGTTCTGTGCTGAGGTTTTCATTTGGGTTCTGGAGTCTATTTCTGCAGTGTTTGTGCCATTATAAATTCAGGGAGAAAATCCTGACGTGTGAGTCCCATGTCAGCAGCAATTTGGGCACATTTGTCAGGAATAAAACCCCCTGATTAATGATTTATGTGCTCAATAAACTCTGCAAGTGCAGAGGTGAAGGCACTCACAGTCAGAGTGAGAGTAGGAAAATGCCCTTTAATTTTCTGTTTTGCTTTAAATGCTTGAAGAATTAGAAAAGCAGAGTTAACATTCTTAAGGGTGCAATCCCCTAAATTTAAAAATGGAGTTAAGTGTCTGCTCTTTGCAGTATGTCCCACACTTCCCCCACACTCACTCTGTGCTGTTCACACTATTAGATTTAATTTGCAGGGTTTTTCCTTTTTAAAGATGCTAATTTTGCATTAACAGAAGGAAAAAAAATCCTTCCAGCTGATGGAATTGAAATGCATGGTCGTGATTTCATCTTCCCTCGGTGCTGGGGATGAAGTTCCTGAGCTGGGAGGTGGCTGAGGACAGGGATGGGACAGAGCCGTGCCCCTGAGAGGGAATCTCTCATCAGACATCCCCAAATCACAATTTATTTCCCTGTTTTCCCCTGGGATTCAGCCTTCAGGTGTGCCAGGAAAAGTCAAGAGCAGCACCAAAGCTTTGCCCGTAGTCACGAATAACTTCAGCCAAGCAGTTTGTGTTTGGCTTTCCTTAATTCCAGTGATTTAATTCCTATTCCCTGTGCTCCATAAAACTCAGCTGGCCTCCTTGTAAACACCAGCTCCACTGCTGCTGTTTCCCTTTGGTAATCACCCATCCTTAATGAAGTGGAGAAGTCCTAAATGAGCACGAGAAGCTGGGATGGCTCCTGAGAGCACTGCTGCAGCATTCCTGGGATTGGCCAGGAGCTGGGATCTCTGTGAGCTGACCAGAATCACCATCATCACCAGGAGCCTCCTCAGCCCCAAACTTCACCTCCTCCTCGAGGTTTTCGTCTCCTAAGCAGAGCCCAAGCACTCAGAATGAGGCAGCTGCTTGGTTTAAGCATAAATTTATCCATTTTCTGCAGCCTGCTCGTTAAATTTTAACTTCTGCAGTCTTTTCCAGAAGGGTTTGGAGCAGGGTTTTCCCTTTGCCGGGATAAATGACTCCTCTCTGGAGATGCTGGGGCTGTGGGCTGTTGAAAGGTGATGTTACACAAGTTCTAAAGCTGGCAAACACCATAATATTTACTGAATTAACCTCTGGACTTGCTTGAGAATAGCTCAAAACACCTGACACAGAGCAGACAGCCTTTTTTGGTTTATAGCCACAGTTTGGGTACAATTTACTTCGTTTGTCATCTTCTGTAATTATTTTTCTAATGCTGCATCTAGTGCAGGGACAATATGTGCATTTGAATAAGCTGTGAAAAGCTGCTCATGAGGGGAATAACAATTCAGATGTGTGGAGGTAGTTCCTCACACTCATTCATTTATTTTTAAAGAGGGAGTTTCTTTATCCTCTTTATTTTCAGCCTTTGTTATTATTAATAATGTTGTGGCTTGTCCCCAAACTCACTCCAGGGGTGTGAGTTATGTGTTACTGGGAGGGCAATTTCTTTCTATTAACCTGAATTAGCTAAAGTGGTGTCAAGTCACCGGGCAGGAATTGGAGCTGCTCACCTGAGCACTGGAACTGAAATGGGGAATGAACCTTTCCAGGGAGCTGTGAGAGAATGGACATAAAATAAAGTGGCAATAAAGTGCTTTAATTAATGGTGCAGTCACCATCCCTGAAGTGTTTAGAAACGTGTGGATGTGACACTTGGGGACGTGGTTTAGTGGTGACTGTGGTGCTGGTGCTGAGCTGCACTCAAGGGCCTTAAAGATCTTTCCCAAATTTAAGGATTCTCTGTTGAATTTGACCCATCCTGCTCATTTCCTGGTGTGTCATTGGATAATTTCCCATTTATCTTCCAGCCTTTTGAACTCTGGGAAGGGTCCCTGGTGTGAAGGAGGCTCCACATCTGGCAGGATGAGGTTTTAAAGTGAAAAGGGAAAGGTTTGGATTCAGAAAAAAATCCCAGTGAGGGTGGGGAGGCCTTGGCACAGAGCAGCTGTGGCTGCCCCATCCCTGAAGTGCCCAAGGCCAGCTTGGGCAGGGTTTGGAGCGCCCTGGAAGAGTGGAAGGGGTCCCTGCCCATGGGAAGGGGTGGGATTTCATGTCCTTGCACCCCACAGCACTGTGTGATTCCACAACTCTGCTCCCCCTTGTCTTCCACCAGATCTCCAGGCCTTCAGAAGCCCAAGTTTTTGGGCAAACCATTGGTTTTCATCCTCCTTTTCCCCCTGGCCGGGAAGTTCTGTCTGAGCCCAGCCCAGTTTTGCCTCCTCGCTGTCCCTGAGCTCTCCCTGCCCTGCTGTTCTCACATCTCTGCTCCCTTTGCTGGGAGCTCCTGGCAGTGCCTTTCCCACCTTCTGACCTTCACTGCTGCACCAGATGCCTTTTCTTCTGTTACTCATAAATCACTTCCTATTCTTTTATCAGGGATTTTTTTTTCCCTCCCTCTTCTCTTTTTTTTTTGCCAAGCGCAGGGCTTTATTTTCCAGCTGTCAGCACTCACTTAAGGAGTGCCAATGTCACTGCCCCTGAAATGGTGCCAGGTGGGGACAGAACTTCCTTATCACCTGCTCATCTCTTCCTAAAGTATCTCTCTACACAGATTCATCTCCACTGTTTAAGATCTCTCATCTCGGGTTCTTTATTTAGGAGAAACTCAACAATTCTTGTGTCGTCGTGGCCTACAGGAGTTTTGTTTCATATTTGGATTTTGCAGTTCACGAAGGAGAGACCAGGTTGGTGAAACAGGATAAAAAAGCATTTATCCAGAGGGATATTCTGTGCAGGAATCTGCACTCTGAGCAGATCAGAGCTGAGCAGCTCTCTCTCCCCAGCTCTCCTGTTTTCCCACTGAATTTCATGGAAGAATTCTGTGATTTGTCCTTCTCTCTCCATAAAGGATATTTCCTCAGTCCCACAGCACGAAGCTGCCTCCTCCTCAGTCCTCCTTTGTGCAAATCCACTGTTCTGTCTTTCTTCACACTCCCTTCCAAACCCTTGTGGCTGCACCAGGAGGAAAAGGAAAGGAAATTTGTAAATACCATTCACTGAATTTGATTTTCCTTTCCCTCCCTTTGCACCTCTCATGCTGCACGCTGGAACGTGCAACGCAATTAGGAAAGAACGGAGTTCATTAAAACCCACAACCAAGCTCTGGGTTTTGGGATCCACTCAAATGAGCATCTTGAACCAGGACCAAGGAGCAATCCCGTGCTCCAGCTCAGCCAACAGCATCCTTTGGAAATGTTCTTGGACAGCAGCACACCAGGCAGTGCTGATGAAAAGGCTTTGATGGCACAAATTTGCTGGTGGCCAAACACGGAATTAGGAGGGCTCTCCCTAAAAGCTGGCAAGTCTCTGCCTAGGAAACGAGGGGATTGTTTGGATTTTGTGGCAAAAGAAACAAAAGCTGGAAAAAATCCTTCATGGGCTGCTCAGGGAGATGTTGGATGAGAGCAGCAGAGGCGACGCTGTGGGATTGTTAACGTGGAATTTTGCCCATCCAAGGGCAATCCTTGGCCACTTTTCTTTTTTTGTGTGTAATGTCAGTGCCATGGGAATGTGGTGGGATGGAGCAGGATTGTCCCTGTGGAGGATAATTGGTGTTAAATCAAGTTTTCCTTGCATCTGTATGGGAAAACTGCCTGGCCAAGGAGCATTTTTGGGACAAAAGTGCAGCCACGGGACTTTCCTTGGTGTTTTATCAGGTCACATTCCTGTTTTTCCATGTCCCTAACCACCTGCATTTCAACAATTCCTGGTTTTTTAATCATTTGTCACTCATTCCTTCAATCTTCTGTCAACATTCCTTCATTTGATGCTTCCAGGCTGTGTTTCCCAAGGTCCCATCCCTGTCTCTGGGGGTTTGTTGGATGTTGATGTGAGTGGGATGTGAAACCCGACCCCAGGATGGATCCTGGAGCAGGAATTTCCGTGCCTTGAGTGTCACTCCAGCTTTTCTCCTGGCAGCTTCCACTCAGAGCGGGCGTTTTTGACATCAGGACGCGACAATTCCATTTCCAAACGCCAGAATTCACAAACATCCTGTCCACTCCAAAAATGCCTCCCAAAATAATCCTGAAAGAATCCCCATCAAAGAGGGACCTTGTCAAAATTTCCCCCCCAAAATAAACCTGCAAACAAAGCCCTGGCTGGGATCTTGGAATTAATAATATTTTGTGTTGCTTCCTTGCAAAAAGATCTGTGAGCTTCAAGGTTTGTTATCTATTTTTAAAGCATCTTCTCTCTCAGTGGTTTCAGTGCTGTGGATTTTAATTTGATTTATGAGTTAGGGTTAGGGTAAGCTGCCTTTTCCTTCAGTTCTACATCTGTGTACAGGCAGTGGTGAAAAATTAATTAAATTAATTAAATTATTATAATTAAATTATAATCATGAATTCCCTGTGGGATTTATCCTGAATTCCCTGTGGGACTTTATCCTGAATTCCCTGTGGGATTTTATCCTGAATTCCCTGTGGGATTTCTCCTGAATTCCCTGTGGGATTTTATCCTGAATTCCTTGTGGGATTTCTCCTGAATTCCCTGTGGGATTTATCCTGAATTCCCTGTGGGATTTTATCCTGAATTCCTTGTGGGATTTCTCCTGGATTCCCTGTGGGATTTCCAGCTGCATTTTCTCCATGAACACTCCGAGAAACTGCATGGAAATGATTTTATTAGATGCCTTTCAAAGCTAAATACGTGTTAGTCCTTAGTAGAAAGGAACAAGCTGCAGGTTATTTTGGCAATATTTGGAAAGAGAAAAAACAGATTTTTCTCGTAATTGATTTCACTTTAAAAAACCACGATGCTAAATCACTAAGAGATGTTGTTTGAGTGGGTTTCGAGCTCGGTTTCTAAGAGAAAATCAAATTATTTCTTGGCCACCTACCTATGAAAACATTTTAACAGCTTTTTTTTGCTTGAGCCTGTAGTTATATATTTTATTTTACATAATTCCTGTGAGCACTGAGAAAGGCCAAAGAGAAAACCACAGGAATCAGCAGGAAAAAGTGTTTTCTCTCAAGCACATCCTCCTGATGCATATAAAAGTACAATTTAAAAAGAATTTAAGGAGTTTTATTCCTCCTCAGCCATGCTCCCTAAATGTGGAGTGCTCAGAGTTTGGTTTTTAGGCCCAGCTGAGCTTCACTCTTTTGTTTATTCTCTGTTTATTTAATGTATTAAAGAACCACAGAATAACTGGGGCTAGAAAAGAGCTTTAAGACCATCAAGCCCAATAATATTTAGCAGATCACAAAGCCCCAAAATCTACAAAATGCACTTTGATGTTCAAAATCCACGATGCAAAAACAGCATGGTGAGAACAGGAGGTGGGGTAGCAGAGTTTGGGCTCTGCTGGGAAGTTGAGGCCTTAAAATTCAGAGTTTTGAAGGAGTTTAAGGAGGATAAAATGAGGTTCTGTAGGAAAGGATGCAAAGAACTGGGGCTGGGGGAGGAATGGGAGTGGGAAAAGTTGTGCAGAGGGGCCAAGGGCAAAAGCACAGCAAATGAGAGGTAAAAATAGCAGGATAAAGATCATTCTGGTACCAAAAAATAGCCTGTAGCTCCTCGTGTGCATGTGAAACTGCAACAGAGACCAAAATAACCTCCATGGAAAAGAAATCCAGGATGTTTCCCCAGCAGCTCTCCAGAAAATCTGTGTAGGGATGGCAGTGAGGAAACAGCTCCTTGTGAAACAGCTTTTAATCCATAAACCCAATTTTATTTCTCAGTTTGATTGCTGGGGTTTAAATATTTCGTTTTGCAGGTAGTTTAATCTGCAGGGCTTTAAAAATATAATATCCCCCTAATTGTATCCAGTGAAAACATTCATGGCATAATTTTGTGTTTGGATTCATTCACCCCCCCTGATTTCTGCCTGATTCCCAGGGCAGCAGAGTTTATTGCAAGGCTTTTGAAAACCAGATTAGAATATTATTTTAAGTGTCAGGAAACATCAAGCTTTTTATCATGATTTCCTGCAGCCGTTGCTCTTGCAAATTAGATTTCCCACTTCACTAAAATCCACTTTATGAAAATACTGCAGCCACGTGCGGGGGAAAGGGAGATGATGGGCTCCAAAATGGAAATCAGGAGTTCAGAAATAGCCCTGATTCCATTTCCCCGGGCTTTCTGCTCATGTGCTTTGTTCTCTTAGGTGGGAAATTAAATGAATTTTTTCCTTTAAAGCCTCATTTTCACCTCCCAGAGCAGCATGTTTTAATCCTGCACAACGAGGCAAACCAGCAATAAAACTCCCAAGTTTTACCCTGCCACATCCAGTGGTGCCACCCAGACTTGGGGCAGGCCAAAATATTCTGGTTTTAAAGCCAGAATAATGCTTTGAAGTATTTATTCCAGCCAGAAAAGGCACTGGGATCAGCACAAACTGGATTTTATTTATGCCGGAGGTACAATATCCCGGGAGCATTCATTTCCTCCCGGGATATTTTGGGTTGATACAGGAGTATCAGCAGCTCCTTAAGGTGAGGCTGACTCTGAGTTTTCATTCTGCAGGGGATTTTTTCCCCTCCCTGGAGCGGGATGGAATAAAAATAGCCAAGATGCAAGCCCAAGGCCAGGCAAGGCAAATTAATCTGGTTTGGAGCTGCTGAGCTGGCACAAACTCCTGGGCAGGGACGGGCTTTTCCTGGGGCTGGAAAAGCCACCTGGAATTCCCAGTCCCTTCCTGAGTCCAGCTTGGTGCTCTTGGCAGCACTCATCCCAACCCAAGAGGCTCTTCCCCAAAAACCATTTTGTAATTTAAAATCCCAAAGTACAAAACCATTACATTTTTAGTCGCAGTTCGTCACGAAAAGCAAAACAACCCCCGTCTTCCTGTTGGTAAAGAAGAATGTAAAAAAGAATTTTTTAAAAAATTTCAGGTTTGCAGAGTTAAATGCAAACAAAATGATTTAGCTGGTTTAGCCCCAGTGGAGGGCTCTGTGCAGGGATTTAATTCCTGCCAGGGCACCCAGGGCCAGCAGAAACCTCCCAGCAGCAGCAGGAATTTCTCATCCACGATTTTCCTTCTCCTTGGGAAAACGGGAGTGGTTTTTTATGGAGCTGGAGGCCAGGGCATGGATTTGAAGGCTTTGAAGGTTTTCATTTTTAGCACCTCGAGCGCCTCTCCTTTCTTTTATCCTGCCCTTCAAGGTGTCTCCCAAAATTCCTTTAGGAAGCTCCTTGGTGCTCAGCCTTCCCTTTTGTCCCTTTGCCTTCTCCCACAGACTTTCTCCCTCAGAAATGCCATTATTTGGCTCCAAAATAAGTTTCTGGCTCTTCTACACACCAAGTTTTTTTTTTTCCCCTTCAACGTTTCCTGCTGGTATTTTATTTTGTCTCAATTTAGATGAGTTTCTGTCACACCCACAAGATTCCCAAATCCTGTTTTTACCCTTTTTTGGGGTTTTTTTTTGCTGAGTGTTGGCAGCATTTCTTTGAACCTCACGATTCTTGCAGATGTTGTTTTCTCATTCCCTGTTTGTGTCCCGCCGTCGGTCGTCAGGAAACAAACCCACTTTTTTGGGGGTGGAAAGCTGTGATGCCACAATTTCCTGCCCAAAATTCTTCTCTCACATATTTTTTTTTTTTGTCCCTTTCTGTCGAGACAATCCAAGTGCTTGAGATTTTTTTTTTTTCCATTCTGCTCTTCTCCTTTGGTTTCACCACAGCTCATCCCTTTAGTGTTCACTGCTCCAAGTGTTAAAGCTGGGAATAAGTCTGGATTTATTATTTAAATTTATTTATTCCAGCAGCTGGCAGTGCCTGGAAGGGGAATGGGTTGTGTAGGTGGATTTAAAAGCACCTGGAGATGGAATTGCTGGAAGGCTTGGACATGGTTTAGTGATCAGGTGTAGTAAACAGAGCTCAGGCAGAGATAACACCTTGTGTACATCGTCCTGAGAATAATCCTGGACTTGGGTGGGATAAGAGGATGAGGGGAGGGCTTGGAGAGGGGATTAAGTGATGCTCCCACTGCTTCATCTGGGGATATTCCCAGAGCTGCCTGCCTTGGATTGGAGTCCAAGAGTTTCAAGGCCGGGAAGTCACCAGCTGATTCCTGGGAGTGGGACTCAGCCATGATCCTTGCCTGGGACAGCTGTTGGGAAACTCTCTGGAGAATAACAGGGAAAAACTCCCTGGAAAATAATGCAAAATCTAGTAGGAGCTCTGTGGGAATGATCCAGGTGGAATAATGAGCAGCAGGGGGAGAAATGCCCAGAGGGTTCATCCATCCTGGGGGATGAAGTGAGGGAGCAGCACCAGGGTGAGGGACAGAGCACGGCACCAAAGAGCCCGGAGACTTTGGGGAGAAATACTCACGATTTTGGGAAATAATAAATCAGTGCCTGAGTGACAGCAAAACATTGATTTGCCAGCAGCTTTGTTCTGCTGAGAAATGAACTCCATCTCCCCAGCTTCCACCTCTGAGGCTGCCAGAGACCTGGCTCAGGAAAACCTGAGGAATTCATTCCCCAGAGGGAAGTGTTTCAGTGGCATTTGGGAAGCAAAGGCTGCATGTGAGTGGTTTTTTTTCACCCTGTAAATGTGGCTCACAGGGAAAAGTGTCCCAATGCCTGGGATGAGGGGCTTGGAGCAGCATTCCAGCTCCCAGGACACTTGTTCCCCACCCCGGGATGAAAGCCCAGCCAGCCCCTGGGATATCTTGTTTCTCTGAATTTCAAACCTCTTTTTCTTCCAAAACATTGGCTCAGGTTTGCTTAAATTTCTGTTTGAACTCCTGGGATTGAAAGGTTGGGTATTTTTGGGCACATTGCCAAAATATTAAGCTGTGCTTGCACTGAGCTGCTTCGCTCCACGCTCCCCATAAAAGGTGTTTGCTTTTTGTTGTCTCAAGCCTTGCCGTGAAATCTGAAAACTCCAGGCTGTGTCACTTTAATATACAAACACTCCAAGCAATACAAAAGCCTTAAAAATCAAAGCTGTGCTGTTATCTCTTCAGAGCAGGAGCTTTTTCAAGGAGCTTCTAATGCAGAAGCAGAATCACTTGCAGTTGCTGCTTTGAAGTTTTTACAGCGTGCTATCATGGACCTTTAATCCGTGCTGGGGCTGCTCTTAAAAACAGGAGGAAATTGCAAAGTGAAGCAGTAAAGAAACTGCTTGGACATTTAATCAGCCTGACTTGAGAGAGGAATCCTGGTCAGGGCAGGCACTTGGAGGGTGGTGCTGCTGGGTGCAGTGCAGCCTGGTGATGAGTAAAGATATAAAATCTGCTGAATTATGGCTGCAACACTCTAATGTCACTCAGAGTGTCAGTGCTTGAGGTCTCAGCCCGTGGCAGGCAGTGTTTATTCCCCTCTGTAAATCAGCCTGAAGTTCTTTTCCCCCCCTCAGCCAGATAATTCCCTGCTCAGCCCCTCCATTTCATCCATTCAAAGATGAAAATAGCTGGAAACCTCCTTGACCTTCTGTAATTAACAACCCGTGTCCTAAAGAGCTGGAGAAACAAAATGACTGTGTACCATCTTACTGAATTAAACTGTGTTTCGGGAAAATGTCCTTTAAATGGCCACTTTTATATTTCCCTGGCGTTGAGTCCCTGAGGTTGGAAAAGATTCCCAAGACCATGGAGTCCAGGCTGTGCTCGCCTTGTGACCAGCCCAGAGCAGTGAGTGTCACCTCCAGGTGTTCTTTGAACAGAGTTGGTGTCATCTTTCCTTTTTCTGGCTGTTCCACTTCACTCAGTGTTCTCCCTTTCATGAGTTTCTACCTCCCTCCTTTTTTCCTGCATCTGCCTCCTTCCTCCTTGTTTTCCCCATCTTTTTGAATGAACTGCTGATCAACTTGAGGAATATGAACAAAAACCAGCTCCAAACCATTCCCTGCTCCCCACGTGCCTTTGGCCTCAATAACCAGAGATGTTCTGATCCCCACAGGCAGGAAAAATCCCTTTTTTTTTTGTATTCTTTCACATGTAGATTTTTAGAGGGAAGAAGGAATAACATCCAGGCATTGGTGTTAGTCTGAACTGGGGCCTGATTTATGCCTCTCCTGCTCTCAAGGGTAGAACTGTCAGTGTTTGTGTAGTGAAATGCCTCCAGAAAATGAACAGGCTTTGGAAACTATTTATGGATTCGAATTGGCTGCTTTTCTATTTAATGAAGTCCCTGTCTTTGAGCCTCTGCCATTTAATTAAGTGGTTTATGTAATTACTCTCTGACATCAATTCTGTCCACTCTGGGAGGTTTGTCTTTTCTTCCTGAAGGAGGTGTTTTATTTAATGGGAGTTTCTGAGTCCTTCAGCTCAGGAGGAGAACCTGCAGATGAATTCCAGGGCAGTCACTCTCTAGGAGGGTGGGCTGAGATGCTGCTGTGCCAATCCTTTTTTTCCTCAGTCACTGATGTCCCTAAAATTGCTCTGATTCCTCCTGTTTGTAGGAAAAGGAGCTGTGTCACTACAACCAGAGCATCTCTTCCCTCAGAGCCTTCACATCCTCACCTCTCTCACCTGTTAACTCATCAGAGGGAAAGTTTCCTTCTTTGGGAAAAAAAAACCTTTTAAAAGTAATTTTCTCTTTTCTGTTATTCTTTTCTTAAACCCCTCAGCTGTTCTCTCAGCTCTCAAATTCCAGGTACAACAACCAGACAGGGTTTTCCATGAACAATTCCCTAATAACCTTACCCCAATCAATCATTATTACCCCACTATTTATACACCTCGGGATTCCAGCAGCCTTTTTAAGCAGTAAGTTGTGCCACAATCTCATGTTTCAGCTGCTTATCACCCACATGATCACAAAAATCTCTTTTCCTGGCAGCCTGGTGCACACGGAGAGGACACAGAAGTTTGCTTTATTCCGGATTAGTTTTACAGGGACTTTTCCTGGCTGCCCCCAGCTCACTGTGTGGGTCAATGCAATGGATTTTTCAAACCCAAAGGGAGGAGAGGATCTCAGAAAATAACCATCGTCACACTTAACCAGAGTTCATCGAACCTGCAAGTTGTTCCCCTCAGAAATTTTTATTTCTGAAGGAAATTAAAGCCTGTGGTGAATGAAGGGATTCCTCCCTGGTAACTCTTTGTGTGCAGGGTTTGTCCCAGTCCTGGGAGGGACAGAGGAAAATCCAAGTCTCAGCTGTGTCTCCACTCCTGGATGGATCCCTCTGGAAGAGCTGCTGGGATGAACCTCGAGGCTCCCCAGCAGATTTATCTCCATCTCCTTCTCCTCACAGCTCTGGATGTAACACAAGGATAATTATTAATGGGATTTCTTAATAGAGAAGTTTTTAAGGTCAGGCTTAAACAGAGGCTTAAGGATTGTTTCCAGCATTAGATTTATCTCCTTTAGGAAAAGCTTTATCAGGACAGGACTTGGCTCCAAGGGACAACATCTCCTGCTCCAGGAGCTTTCTTGCCTCCTTTTAGGGGATTTGTGGCTGAGGAAGGCAAAATTATAAGATTTTCTACATTAACACTCTCCTGTTATTTGGCAATTCCTGTGTGTTTGCTTCTTGCTGAGCTTTGGACTTGTACTGGATGGAATTACAGAAATATTCCATTTGGAAGTGCTAAGGAAGAGTGGGAGACAGGTTTGTGACCAGTTGGTTGAACACTGGTGAAATTCTAAGCAGGTGAAAATAGAGATTATTTTCTTTCTCCTCCTGTGTAACTCACCCAGACTGAATCTTCCTTGATTTCTGCCTGGCACAAAGTGAAGTCTCTAAATCAGGAGAGACCATTTAGGCTAAAATATTCCACTCCTCTCCCTCAGTGCTTGGAGGGAGAGAACAATGGCAAAGAAAGATGAATGCTTCTTGCTCTTTAATTGAGTCTAATAGGCTATAAATACATTTTTTCCCTCAACTACAGGAGCAGAATGAAAAGCTTCTGGTAAAACTGGTTTTTCACTTATTAAAAAAAAAAAACAAAAAACCTGCTCTTTGGAAAAGCCTCTGTACAGAGACACCTGTGGAAATCCCCTGGAGTAGTTTTAAGGCATTTTAATTCCTAATAAAAGCTTTCAGCTCAGGGGCTGTGTTGATGCAGGGTTACAGGCATGGAGTTGGAAATGGCATTTCAAGTTGAGTCATTTTGCAAACCTCATTTTTCTTTTTTTCCCCTTCAATGTTGAATTTGATGAGCTCAGTAAAATCCAAAATGCAGCATTTTGCTGCATCAAAAAAAAGGCTCAGAAAATGAGCAGTTCAACACCTGTGTAAATTTAGAGGGTTTATGACACTCTGACCATTATTTTTAGGGTTATTGCCCTTTCTCTCACTTCTGCCTGTTTATGCCAATATAAAAAATGATCCCTTTTGCTTGGATTTGATTAGAGGGATAGAAGAAAATGTTTCAGTTCATCCTGGCTGGGTGAAATGCTCCTGGCTGGCCTTCAGATGCAATCCCTGCTCTGTGCACCTTCACATCTAGTGAAGAAATTGTAATTTGGGACCTGGATTTTTCTGTGATGTTACCTGGTAATGGCCAAGTCTTTTCAGGCATTTTCAAACCCTTTTTTTTTACAGGGTTTCATTTGATATTCAGCTCATCTCTGTTAATAGTTCCACCCAATTAGCATCAAAATCAGGTGAAATCTTGACATCCCTATTTTTTATTTTTTATTTTTTTTTAGCACTTCAATCACACCTCTTTTGCTTTGTGCCATTAACTAAATCGTGCCCTTTGGTAAATTCAAATATTAGTCAAACATTAACGTCCTTTCCTTCTGGGCACGTGGGTGTTTGTGAGAATTATTGCTGCTCTTCTGTGTGTGTGTGCTCCTGCATCTGCCAGGATTTATGGAATCCATCACCTGTGAAGCAGCTCCAGCTCCCTGTTTGTCAGAACTGACAGGAGTTTTATCAAACAACTGCTTTGGGCCCCATTTTCACTTTAATTTCCCCACTAATCCTAATTTTTCTCCTAAAAGAGGCACGGATAATGATTGACTTTCTAATTAAGATTCGGAGGTTGTGCGTGTGCAATTTAAGTGCTGATGCTTTTCTTCTTTGCTGCAGGAATAATTCCTTTACTCTCATTGTTCCTAATATTCTTAATTTTGAGGGGGGTATATGTGTGGTTGTCAGAACAAATATTCAGGGTGGAATAACCCAGCCCAGCTGGGATTTGATATTTCCATGGATGGTGACTCCACAGCCTCTCCAGGCACTCTGTATTTGACCAGAACAACAACAAAAAAAAGCTTTTATTTAAGTTTTGCTGGAATTTCCTGCATTTCAGTCTGTGCCCGTTCAGGATAACACTAAACAGAAATGGTTGAATTGCTGTGTTCACTTGGAAAATTGTCCTGTGACTTCTCCAATCTTTGATGGAATTGCCCCTAAATAATTGATAAATCCAGAGGAACTGCACTCATTTGCTGGGGGAGCACCTGCAAATAACTTGCAATTAATAAATCCAAGCACAACTCTGGATATCTGATATTGCACAGGAAAATTTAGGGGCTCCATGAGCTGTCCACGAGCCCCCAGGGCAGTGATGACAGACATAATTAATAAAAGTAACAAATATTAAATATTAATAAAGTGTTAAAATGAAATACTAAAGTAGTAAAATATTAAATAGTGATAATGTAATAAATAAACGGTAATAAATAAAAGTAATAAATATTATTATTAATAAAATTAGTAAAAGTAAGGAGGTGGGTTTGGGTGTTAATTACTCATTTGGGTGTCAATAAATAGTTTTGGTGTTGATAAATCTTCCTCCACCTCCCCCTGAAGATCCGGGCTGGAAAACAGGAGTGGCTGGCAGGATTGCAGGGAAATGTGTCAGGTGCTGATTTCAGGAATTCCAGCTGCTCTGCTCAGCAGTGACAGGATAATTGGGTGCATTTGCATGGATTTACATGAGAAAGGGGAATGGAGGTGAGAGAGATTCCACTGCAAGTCCCAAAATCAGGAAAGTTCAGGCTGGATATCAAGGGAATGTTTCCTGTGGAGTGGGAATTCACCCTCTCACAGCACAGATAATTAAATTCCAAGGGCTGGGGAAGATCTGGCTGGGAATATTTTCCTGATTTTCAAAATGATTTCTCCATTCAGGGGGTGAGACAGGGAAGTGCTGTGGTGCCGAGTGGAGATGCTATAAAAGATCATTACAGTGATGCCCCTTCCTTGAGGAAATCAATGTTTTAATGAGCCCTCCGTGTTCCAGAACATTCCTGGTGCCTCAGCAGGGACAGATCCATGTCTGAGCTTTGCCTTCCCTCGTGTGCAGCCTGGTGCCATCACACAGGGCACGAGTTTGTTCGTTTTCACTCCTTAATTAAAAGCAGCCATTAAAAACACAGCCTGTACAAGTGTTTCCCTCAGTGGGAAATGGGAAATGATTGGGGTTTCGTGGACTGTAGTGGTGGCTTTGATGTCCAGTGCTGTTGAAAGTCCCAGCAGAGGATTTCAGAGCTCCTCAAACATTTTCAGCTCATAACTTTATTTTAAATTGTGTGCCCCTGCAGTGGCTGCTGGGGGAGGGAGAACAGAATAAATCTTTTTCCATCCCACGTCTTGTGGCCTTCCTTGCTCCTCGTTGGGACAAGCTTGTGGACAAGAAATGCATTCCAGGAAGTCCATCAGTGAATTTTTGTAACAATTCTCTAAGACTTTCCTGCTCATTTCCAAAAAGGACAGCACTGAAATACCTATAGATTGACATATACACATAAATTAAGATTCCTAGGTTAAAAAAATCCCATCCCAGATTAAACAAAAGACCTGGAATCCACCTTTCCCTGATCCCTCGTTCTGGCAGGGATGTCCCAGCTTCCAGGGATGAACCAGGACAGCTTGAGCTCAAACACTTCAATAATTCTCTTTAAGCAGCAAGTGCCAGGGGCTGTTTTAAGGGCTGAACCAAAATGTGTGATTTGGAGCCATAAAATCATCGTGGTTTTATTTCTGCCCTCGTGGGGACGTGGTTCTCTGCCTTGCTGGGAGCCACAAATCCACACACAGGCTGTGCCAAAGGAGATCAAGCTCCGTGTGCTCCCAGCAAAACCCAAATTCCAGATGGCTCTTCCTTCCCATTTCACTTCCCCAGTTCTCACTGGGCAATCCATTATTTTCTCCAGCTGAAGCAGCTGTGGATGGCTGTAATTACGGATTTCATAAATCTCTTGACAATCCTGGGTGAGTACTAATTTGAACTTTAGCCATCTCCTTGGAATCAGTTTAATTTCCTCATTATTGGACGGTGTCTGATGAAGCAAAGATGTTTTTCAGCTAATATTTGGTCTGCTATGGAAATAACTGTGCATGGGCTGCAAAATAAGAGTGGTGGTTTTGGTGTCCAGTGTTGTTGAAAGTCCCAGCAGAGAATTTCAGAGCTCCTCAAATATTTTCACCTCATAACTTTATTAGAAATTGTAAGCTGGGCTTTGCTGGGATACATCCTGATTGTTTATGGCAGAGAACCACATCCCCACGAGGGCAGAAATAAAACCACGTTGATTTCTGGCTCCAAATCATGCATTAAAACAGCCCCTGGCACTTGCTGCTTAAAGAGAATTATTGAAGTGTTTGAGCAGGGGAAGGTGCTGCTCAAGCTGTCCTGGTTCACCCCTGGAAGCTGGGACATCCCTGCCAGAACGAGGGATCAGGGAAAGGTGGATTCCAGGTCTTTTGTTTAATCTGGGATGGGATTTTTTTAACCTAGGAATCTTAATTTATGTGTATATGTCAATCTGTAGATATTTCAGTGCTGTCCTTTTTGGGAATGAGCAGGAAAGCCTCAGAGAGTTGTTACAAAAATTCACTGATGGACTTCCTGGAATGCATTCCTTGTCCACAGCCTCATTATTCCATGCTTTTTACTTTCCCATTGAGAGATGTTTAATAAGTTAAGTGCACTTTTCTTAGCATAATGAATCATGTGGGTGGATTTGGGGCTTTTTTTTAAAAAAAAAAGATGCAAGTCCAAAAACCTGTATTTAAAAGTGTTTCTGCTAAGGAGTGCTGCTCTGAGATGTGGACTGTGAAAATACAAATGGAATCATCATGGGATTTCAAACAGCAGCTCTGGCTGGAATCTTTTCCATGACTTTTCCATCTTTTTCAGGAAGGGTTGGGATGGCGTGGGTGGGACAGTGACAGTCACCCCCACCCTGGGAACACCTTTGGGTCCAGGGGACTCTGGAGATGGATCTTAATCCTGGAGGATTCTCTGAAATCTGTTGGGATTCAGCATCCTGATTTCCATGGAAGGCTTTCCTGGGGATCCCTGAGGGAGGACAGCAAGAAGGATTTGGGGTGATCGGTGCAGCTCTGGGGTTTAAGCACAGGGGGTTTATAGGGATGAGCACAGAATTTGCTCCTGAGGCTGCAGAGGACAGGAATGGGATCAGCAGCTCCCCCAGCACCCTGAGGGGATCCCTGTGCCTTCCAAATCCCAGCTTTTTCCCTGGGTGTAGGAACCATCTGATCCCCTCTCCTGGTTCTTGGGCATCACAGTTAAGCTGACTGCTCTGTAATTCCACCTCTCTCCCTCTGGATTATTTTAAAAGTGCCTTCCCAAGCAGCATCTCCCCATCCCCTGGGGATTTTCAAACGTCCTTAAAGAGATTTTTTCAGCCCATTTACCTGCATATTCCTGGGTGGGTTTCAGCTGCCCCAGCCAGCTGGAAAACAGAAAGAAAATACATCTTTACAAGCACTTCCCAACCTGTTCCTGCCCTGTTCTGCCAAAGATTTTGGTTCTTTGCCTGGGATTTAGCTGCAGGGGACAGGTGGTGACTCCAGAGAAAGGTAATGAGCAGTTTAGGACAGAGCCATTAAATCCTGGAGCTCTCAGGCCATCACCTGTCACTGCTCAGCAGTTTTCCCTGGGTTTTCCTCCTTCCAAACCCATTTGTGGAACCTTTTCTCGCTGCCTTTGCTCCAAGACGTTTTATCCTTCAGTTTCCATTTGTTCCTGCTTTTATATCCTTTTCTTTTTGGATGTGTTGTGACTGTGTGGATGTGTCAGTGTGAGATCACTGAGCAGCTCAGGATTTAACCAGCTTAACCCTGGGATTTTTCTGCACCAGGATACTTTCCACAGACATTTCCCTCAGGTTTGCTCCCAGAACCTTCTTTGACTCGGCAGCTTTGGAACTTCTGCACTGTCAAGCCTCAGGAATCTTTTTGTCCTTAAAAATGATCTGGTTCCACGCCGTGCCCTGAGCAGGGACACCTCCCACTATCCCAGCCCCATCCAGCCTGGATTTATTTGAATCCTTCCAGGGATGGGGCATCACCTCTGAGGGAGGAAACTTGTGGTGATCCAGGTGTTTTTGGAGGGGAGGGAACCTTGTGGAAAGGGGGGACAGCGGGATGTGACAGCAGCATCTCAGTGTCCCCTGCTTTAGGGCCTACGCCAGGGATGCCATGCATCCTTTTTATTTTCCCTGCTGAATCCTTTTTATTTTCTCTTGGTAAATCCTTATATTTATCCTTATATAGATTCCTTTTTATTTCCCTGGTTAAATCCTTTTTATTTTCCCTGGGAAATTTTCATTTTCCTGTGTTTTATTTTCCCTGCATCCCGTGTTTTCCTGCTTCCCTGGATGTCTGCAGTAGCTGGGAAGGCAGAATTAATTCTCTCCAGGCCATGAATTTCATAAATCCGTGGTGTTCCCCCTCTCCCTGTAAATCGGGGCCTGGATGCCACGTGTGGGGCCGGGGCAATAAAGTTTAATTGGAAATGTTGCTAAATTGTGGCCGTTCCAGTTAACTGGATCCCTCAGAGCTTCCCCTGCCACGTCCTGACCTTCCCTTGGCTCTCGTTTGCCCACCCCGCCTTTCCACAGGGCCCTGGAGCTGTTTAATTAACGAGTTTGGTGTCTTAATTAACGAGTTTGGTCACAGAGCACTGGGGTCACTCCTTGTGCCCACACGGGGAGCTCCACTTGTGTGGAAAACCGGGAAATTTGGGATATTCTGGCCCCCATCCCCACCGTGGGATGAGCAGCATTCCCAAGGCTTTGCCTCTTGGATTTCCGCTGAGCGGCGTTTACAACACAATTAATTAAAAGTTGTTTGAGTGTTTCAATGCCAGAAACGTGGAATTTTGTGGGGGAGTGTTCCAAACTTTCCCCAAATTTCCCAAATCAGTCAGTGAGGAGACGCTTTGTCCAGGCACCACTTGGTTTTTGAGGCAGCTTCATAAAGAAACCAACAATGAATTCACAATTTCAGACTTTTCCTTCCCCGTGTCCAAAGCAGCTCCCAGAAGGAGCCACTTCAGAGAGCAAATTTCAGCTTATAAATAATAATAAAAAAAGAAAATAAAAATTCGATTTGGGGGTTTTTTTTCCCATCAGTTTAAAAATGTGGGCAAATTTAGGTTCAGGTTGCTGAAGAATGAGGGATTTCAACAATTCCTGATGGGATTTTTATGTTGGGGAGGGGGTTTAGTGAACAGAGAAAAATGGGATTTTGGTGGTGAATAAACTCTGCAAATATATTTCATTGTGGATATTTTAAAATACATTCTCTCTATATGCCATATTAATTTTCCACGGTAGGAAATACCATGGTAGGAAGTCAATTAAGGTATTAAAGTCAATTCTTTATTTTTAATTTGCTGCAGCCTGGGAGCAGATTCCCAGGGGATGCTGGAGTTTCAGGTTTGGAGAAGTGGCCATGGAATTGCTCTCCCATAGGGATGATGAGGAGAAAAGACTGAAAAATGAAATTCCTGAGCTCAGGTGTTTTCCAGGAGCACAAAAATCCCCCCCCAGGGATCAAAGGGAACAAATCTGTTCTCAAATCAAACACAAATTCCTGAATTTGGGCTAAAATAATCCGTGTGCAATGTGCCTTTTTCCTGTGGAAAAAGCAACTCTTCAAACGTAGTATTAATTAATATTTAATTAATTCTTCTTTGCTCATGTGGGCAGTTCCTTTGCTTTTCCAGGAGCAATTCCCGTGGTGCCACATAGGAACATGGAACAAAACTTCAGGGATATTTTAAGATTGCAACTTAATCACTGATTGATTTTGGAAAACTAAATAAAACCCCAGGAAGAGCCTGGAGCAGAGCCGAGGTGACTTCTGGTCACTCCCAGGCCTGGAATAAAACATTATTGTCATTTATTTTTCTTTTTTCGGCCTTGAGATTGGCAGGAAAACTACATGATTTAAAATTTAGAACAAAAATTTAGAATAAAGATTTTAAATTTGATTCCACTCTGCCACTTCGTGTTTAAAATTTAGGATAAAAATTTAGGATAAACACATTAAATTTTATTTCACCTTGCCACCTGGTGCTTCAAAATTTAAAATAAACTCATTAAATTTGATACTGCTCTGCCACTTTGTGCCTTAAAATTTTAGAATAAATTTTAGAATAAACTCATTAAATTTGATACTGCTCTGCCACTTTGTGCCTTAAAATTTAGAACGAAAATTTAGAATAAAGACTTTAAATTTGATTCACTCTGCCACTTTGTGTTTAAAATTTAGGGTAAAAATTTAGAATAAAGACTAAATTTGATTGCACCTTGCCATGCGGCCCTTTCAAATTTAAAATAAAGACTTTAAATTTGATTTCACTCTGCCACTTGGTGCTTTAAAATTTAAAATTTAGAATAAAGACTTTGAATTTGATTTCACCTTGCCACGTGATGCTTTCAAATTTAGACTAAAGACTTTGAATTTGATTTCACCTTTCCACATGGTGCTTTAAAATTTAGAATAAAGACTTT
>VYXD01001798.1:34728-57945 GCA_013397195.1 Hylia prasina | reverse complement strand
CTTCTCCTTCTCCTTCTCCTTCTCCTTCTCCTTCTCCTTCTCCTTCTCCTTCTCCTTCTCCTTCTCCTTCTCCTTCTTTCTCCTTCTCCTTCTCCTTCTCCTTCTCTTCTCCCTCTCCCTCTCCCTCTCCTTCTCCTCTTCCTCCTCCTCCTCCCAGCACTCTGTGCTCTGTTCACTGTTGTTGATTGACCTCCCTGTCCCTGCGCTGGCCCTGGCACCTCCTGGTTTTTGCTCTTTTCCCCTTCACAAATGACAGAATTTTTGGGCTTTCCCAGCTGAGTGTGGACTGGGCAGGCACAAAACCTGACTTTGAATATGACACCAGGCCATGGGCAGCCAAACCCAGGCAGTTTTGGAGGCTTTTGAACCTTTAAACTGTGAACTCACAGTTTTCAGATCTGATACTTACCCTTTTCTAGCATTTTGTTTTCAAGCCTCAAGAAATGCCTCGCAGCTTTTAGATCCTTTTGCAAAATACACCTCACACAAGGATGGTGGGTTCTCCAAGGCCAGCAGAGGTAAAATGAGGGTGCAGAATATTTCTTTCATCACACATGGCCTGCTTTTAATGATCCACAAAAAATAAGCTCCAAAAGTTGTTGCTTTCTGTCACCTCTGCTGATCTTTTCTCACACAGAATTTCCCACTCCGACAAATCCTGTGATTTTTTTGTTCCCCTTTGGTCACTCCAGCTCCTCTCCACTTATTTTCATTTATAGGAGTTTGTTAGAGAGGAGAAAATGCAGGGAAATTACTGATTCCTGGCAGAAGGAAAAGAAAGCTTTTGCCTTTATGGAAATCTCCGTGTTTGCACAGCAAAAATAAAGATTAAAACTGCTTGAAACACATATTTGGGGATTTATCTCATCCGGCAAAAATCATGTGGAAATGAGAAGCTCCGTAATAACTGGTTTAGAAAATTGCCAGCAGCACAGCTGTAAATGAAACCTCCAAATTCCAGCTCCCCAAGCAGGTGGAGGCACCTCCAGAGAGGAAAACACAGCAGTGGAGCCCCCCTCATCCTCCTAATTGTGTCCCTTGTTTGTGAGGAAAGCAGAAATGGCTCTACCTGCCCTTGAAGTGAGAGCTGATTGTGAGCAAAGCACAGAAAATGGGCAGTTAAATATAATTACAGCAGCTGCTGGTGATCCTGGCTGCTCCAGCCCTTGGTGGTGGCATTTCCCCCTTTTTCTTTTTGGCTTCTTATTTTTTTTTTCCCCACAGCAAAATCAGCTCAGCGAGGAGCTCGAGCTGCTGGCGGGGCACGAAAAATCAAGGAGACAGTCCTTCAAAACTGGCCAGATGAAAGTGATGGCGATGAAAAGGGGGGAAAACACAATTTTGTCTGGCAGGGGATGATGTGAAGGGCTCGCCCAGAGCCATCCTGGAGCTCTGGCAGGGGTTTCATCTCCGGAATGCTGATGAGCAGGTGGAATTCCAGCAGGGGTCAGCCGGGGAAAGGAGATGTTGGAGGGGCTGCAGGTCGCTGATTGTGGCAGGGTGTGGTGCATAGGGAAGCACTCCCACACCTTTTCCAGCCAGGAAACCTTTCCCAGCCCTCTTGGAAGGACCATTTTGCACCCCCAGGTAGCTCCTTTCTCCCCAGGGATGTTTCCCAAAGTGGCACTTTGAGTTCAGCCGCATCCATCTGCCAGAATAAAGCTCAAAAGCTCTGGGTCTGGGTGTTAATTTTTGTTAATTTTAATTAACACCACGATTCTGGGTGTTAATTTGGTCTTTCTGGCAACATCCAATATGAATAAAGTGCAGCCTTGATGGGCTCCACATCCCAGTGTGCATCCTTCCCTCTTTTTGGGAATCTTTCCCTTTAGGAAATCAATTCCTCAGAGCTACGAATAAAATGAGTTTGTCTGGAAATTCTGGAAATAGTCAAATGCTGACAAGGTTTTTAGTGAGGTTTGAGTAAGGAAGCTTTAAAAAATGAAAGGAGGCCAAAAGTGACAGATGGGGACAAATCCTGCCCTAATCTCTAAATCCTTTAGTTTAAAAAGTGGCATTCTTGACTAGCTAAGGCTGAGGTAATTTTGTGCAAGAATATTTTCTCCCAACAAAGCTTTGCTGGCTCTTAATCCCATTCCTTGGATTTACATCTGAGGTGGTCAGTGCCTGATCTGTGGCAAGTTTTGGTTATTTACAGGCATTTTGGTGTTTCATTCTAGCGTGCCAGGGAATTGGAATTCCAGCCTGCTGGGAGGTTCTGGAGGTGGTTCTGTCCTGTGGGAAATGGGTTTTTTCCCTTAATGGATGGCCCTTCTTCCCCAAGAGTCCTGGAGAAATTGAGTTTCATTATTGCACAAGAAAAAGAAAGAGATGGAATTCATTTTTCCCAGCTGTCAAGCAGTTCTGGGAGACACTTATTGATATTCAGGAATTGCATCCAGAGCCAGGTGTCAGCCCCAGAACGGGATTTTTTTAGCTGATATCTGCTGGGGTCCTGCTGGTTTTGGGTGGGGAGGGGAAGATGGGAACTGGAAAGGAGATGGGAACTGGAAAGGAGATGGGAATTGGAAAGGAGATGGGAACTGGGGAATATTCCTCCCATTTCTGCCCCCTCAATGCAACCTCAGAGCTCAGAGGGTCACAGCGTGGGGAGCCTCCCCCAGCTCACCCATCCCGGGGTTCTGGGGCAGGAAGAACCTTTTCCTGCAGCTCAGGAACACCTCCTCCCACTGCCCGTGGGGTGTTTTTTTTGGCCCCCACCCCTGCTGTTCCGCAGGCACCACGTGTCTGATCGCCCTCCTGTCCGACAAGGAGCTGACCGTGGCCAACGTGGGCGACTCGCGCGGCGTCCTCTGCGACAAGGACGGCAACGCCATCCCCCTGTCCCACGACCACAAGCCCTACCAGCTGAAGGAGAGGAAGAGGATCAAGAGAGCTGGTGAGTCCTTGGGAGGTTCGCCTTCTGTTTGGCACTAAAATCGGCATTCCCCCCTGGAGAGGGTGGGAAGCGCGCGGCTGAGGCGGCAGCAGATCGACTCTCCCAGAAATCCAGGGGGGTGTCACAGGGCTGAGGTGGCAGCAGATCGACTCTCCCAAAAATCCAGGGGAGTGTCACGGGGCAGGGGTGGCAGCAGATGAAATCTCCTATTTTCTACCCAAAACTCCAGTGGGATGTCACGGGGCAGGGGTGGCAGCAGATGAAATCTCCCATTTTCTACCCAAAACTCCAGTGGGATGTCATAGGGCAGGGGTGGCAGCAGATGAAATCTCCCATTTTCCCCCCCAAATTCCAGTGGGATGTCACGGGGCAGAGGTGGCAGATCCAATCTCCCGTTTTCCACCCCAAATTCCAGTGGGATGTCACGGGGCAGGGGTGGCAGCAGATCAACTCTCCCAAAACTCTAGTGGGATGTCACAGGGCAGGAGTGGCAGCAGATGGAATCTCCCATTTTCCACCCCAAATTCCAGTGGGATGTCACAGGGCAGAGGTGGCAGATTAGATCTCCCAAAATTCCACCCCAAATTCCAGTGGGATGTCACAGGGCAGAGGTGGCAGATTAGATCTCCCAAAATTCCACCCCAAATTCCAGTGGGATGTCACAGGGCAGAGGTGGCAGATTAGATCTCCCAAAATTCCACCCCAAATTCCAGTGGGATGTCACAGGGCAGAGGTGGCAGATTAGATCTCCCAAAATTCCACCCCAAATTCCAGTGGGATGTCACAGGGCAGAGGTGGCAGATTAGATCTCCCAAAATTCCACCCCAAATTCCAGTGGGATGTCACGGGGCTGAGGTGGCAGCAGATCAGAGCTCCCAAAACTCTAGTGGGATGTCACAGGGCAGGGGTGGCAGCAGAACAAATCTCCCATTTTCCACCCCGAATTCCAGTGGGATGTCACAAGGCAGAGGTGGCAGATCAGATCTCCCAAAATTCCACCCCAAATTCCATTGGGATGTCACAGGGCAGAGGTGGCAGATCAGATCTCCCATTTTCCACCCCAAATTCCATTGGGATGTCACAGGGCAGAGGTGGCAGATCAGATCTCCCGTTTTCCATCCCAAATTCCAGTGGGATGTCACGAGGCAGAGCTGGCAGCAGGTGATCCACCCCTTACCCAGCTGGTTGGGGTAGGGAGAGCAGCCTTCAACATCCCATCCCTCGGGATCTCCACATGGATAACCAGGAGCATCCCGGGAGCTTCAGCCCTGCCCAGAGCCTGGCTTGGAGAGGCCTGGGCTGAGCCTGAGGGAGGTTTAGTGCTAAAATCAGCACAGCTTGAATCTCCTTCATCCAAGCTGGTTTTTATTCCCATACAAGGAGCACAAACATGGAAATCGTGGCAGGAGTAGAGGGGAAGAAACCTTCCCACAATAAATCTTCCTTGTTTTCATCACTTGTCACTTTAGCCACCTCCTGGGCTGGAAGTTACAGTGGGATCATCAGGTTTAACAGCCAATTCTCCTTGGATTTGTCAAAGTCTTTTTGGAATCCATTCCTGGCTCGGCTCCCACAGCAGCAGCAAATTCCTTGGTGGAGAAGTTCCTCTGGTTTATGTTAACCCTCCACTGAGCACTGCCCCAGCAATGCAGGGCCTCTCTCCCCTCCAAAATGGGAATAACGAGTTTGTCCATGAATATAAAACATTTTAAAGCCCTCAGGTTATCACTGTGCTCCCACCAGCACAAACACCTCTCCTCACAAACACAGGGATGTCAGGATTTGCCCTCACTGTTTTCTTCTGCAAAATTCCAAGGGGTTTCCTATGGAGCAGGAATTCCTGTGCTGTTCTAGAAGTTGGGGGTTTCTTTGGGGGAGAGCAGAGCCACTCCTGGGGAGAGCAGAGCCATTCCTGGGGAGAGCAGAGCCATTCCTGGGGAAGGCAGAGCCACTCCTGGGGAGAGCAGAGCCACTCCTGGGGAAGGCAGAGCCGTTCCTGGGGAGGGCAGAGCCATTCCTAGGGAGAGCAGAGCCGTTCCTGGGGAAGGCAGAGCCACTCCTGATTCATCTGCTGCAATCCAGCTCTTCCCCGCAGCGCTCCGAGATCTCCCAGAGGCTGCTCTCACATTCTGAGCTGTGTAACCCCTCAGGACGAGCCTTTGGGGGGTCTGGCAGGAAGCAGAGAGCTGCCTGGACGTTCCGAGGAGCTGCCTGGACGTTCCAAGGAGCTGCTTTTTTGCTGTCTCTCCCCAGGTGGATTCATCAGCTTCAACGGCTCGTGGCGCGTGCAGGGCATCCTGGCCATGTCGCGCTCGCTGGGCGATTACCCCCTGAAGAACCTGAACGTGGTGATCCCTGACCCCGACATCCTGAGCTTTGACCTGGACAAACTGCAGCCAGAGTTCATGATCCTGGCCTCGGACGGGCTGTGGGACGCCTTCAGCAACGAGGAGGCCGTGAGGTTCATCAAGGAGCGCCTGGACGAGCCGCACTTCGGCGCCAAGAGCATCGTGCTGCAGTCCTTCTACAGGGGCTGCCCCGACAACATCACCGTCATGGTGGTGAAGTTCAGGAATAGCAGCAAAGCGGAGGAGCAGCAGTGAGGGAGCCCCGGGCCCGCTCAGGACTCCGAACGTTGGATCTGTAGCTCTAGAAACGCCCTGCGGGCTCTCCCGGGAGCAGCCGGTCCCTCGGGGCTCCGTTCTTGGCTCCACGGAAGGAGCAATACAACAAATCCGTGCCCAGCCAGCAGAATCCGGTTTGTCCCCGTGCCCCCGCCTCCCGTGCCCTCGCTGCTCCTTAGGAACCGACTGGAACCTCCCATTTCTCACCTTTCTTTCGGAATCCCGTGCAGGGTTTTGGGTTGATCCCTCCCCTCTCTGCCGGCCCGAGGCTGGCCCGGGGGCACGGCGGGGCCAGGGCGGTGCTGCCGCTGTTCCCTCGTGGCTGTCACCGCTCAGAAGCTGCTCTGGCGTTCCTGTCTCTGCACAAGGGTGCACAGGACAAGGGGTTGTGTTTGGAGGAGGAAGAGGAGCCAACTCTCAGCCTGCTGCCACTGCTGGCTCTCGCTTTGTTTTGACCTGTCCCCAAAATAAACCCCTGCCAAGCATGTGAGTAGGTAGAGCTCCTGAATTACCACGTTTGTTCAGGCTGTGCATTGCTCTAGAACAGTTCTTCTAGGCCATACCGTATCCAAACCAAGCAATGGTGAACTTCAGCAAAATCCTGGGAGTTCTGAACCTCCTGGATGGGAACAGAGCTCAGCTGTGATGGCAGAATGTCTGTCCTTCACCGAGCATCACCCTGACCTTATTTCTGTGGCATGGACTTGGAAAGCGATGGGAGAGGAAATGGAAATTCATTGGTGACTGTTCAGGGCGTTCCTCAGAGCTACCAAGCTGGAAGTCAAGCCTGTGAAGGACTTCCTTGTACCACTGCAGGTGCATTTGTGGGGTTGATCCCAGGGCAGACCCCTCTGGAACCGGCTTTTGGGATGGCATGCAAATGCCAGGCAGCATCAATGCACTGTAGAGATGAAAGGTTGTGTTAAATCTAGGTTTAAAAAAAGTCTCTTTAGATCTAACTTTCAGTATTTAATTGTATTTTGGGATCTGTGACTGCTGTAAGTTGGAATGAGGCCAGTTTGAGTTTGCTGCAGCTCTGGTACCAGCTGTGTCATGGCAGAGGGACGGGACAGGGAGGATTTGGGATGGCTCCTTTCTCCTTATCCTGCCTTACAAAAGTCCTTGGGATCTGGACAATCTCCTCGAGTCTTCAGGGTGCTGGAGGCTGCCTGTGTTTGGGTCTGGGGGTGGGTCAGGGGTGGGGTGGATTACCTTTTCCTTGGGGAAGTCCAATATTCCTCATTTCCCACCTGCAGGGGTTTGTGGTGAGGCTGAGCTGGGCTGGGGAGGTGCTGAGGGGGTCGGGCTCTCTCAAGGCAAAAATCAAAGAGCACAAATTTCTGCTCCAGAAGGAATCCCCATCTTTGTTTTCCAGTTTTGTCCCTAGGTCACCTCTCCCCCAACAAACTTCCCTCCTTTAATTGATGTGGGGATAGTCTCAGCCCTTAATTGGCCCTGGTGGTATTTCCAGTGTCTGGACCCCTCTGCTCATCCTGAACTCGGGGGAGAGCCCCTGAGAAGTGTCCAGCAGGCTCTGGAGCAGCAGGCAGGCAGCCTGCCCTGCTCCTTGCCCAGAGAAAAAGGGGAATGTTTACCAGCAGCCCTAAAGGAGAGGGATGTTTGTGTCCAGAGGCATCCCCACTACCCCAGGAAAACGGGACAGGTAAGAGCACTGGGATGGGAGCTGCTGGCTGCACGGAGCATCCCAAGGTCAGTGAGCATTCCTGAGGGATCCGTGGCCTCTGGAGCACAGCTGGCTGCCCCTCCAGCCCTGGGGCAGACAGCAAATCCAGCTGGCAGCAATTCCCAGCCAGGGGGGAGCACTGGGGGAGCAGCTCACGCTGGCAGTGAGCCACGCTGGCAGGATTTAGGCAAAGGCTGCAGGGCAGGAGCTGTTTGCAGGTTTGCCTGGATCATTCCAGGATCATTCCCTGTCGCTCCAGCCCCTCCTGGCAGCTCCCTGTGACCTCCAAGTGGCTGCAGCTGCAGCAAGAAGTGGTTCAGCACCTCCAGTCTCCTCTGCCCCTCCCTGGCGGCGCTGTCCTGGCCAAAGCCATCCACGCCAATGATCTCTGCTCAGCCTGGGGGTTTTTGCTTGGATTACTTTAAAAAAGGAGCTTCAGCTGCTCCAGGTTCAAAGAGGAAGGACTGATGGAGGTGAGAGGCTTTGTGTGGTCCCCCCCATCCACGTGCAGTGCCTACCTGTGCTCCCAGCTGGAAGGTTTGGAAGCTTTTCCTCCAAATCCGAGCGTTTCCAACTTCCCAGTCGTGCTGATTTGTGCCAAACTCTGTCGTGACACAGCTGGAGGCTGACAAGATGAGTTCCTTGTACATTTTGCTTATGCAACCTGACCAATCCAGGGTTCTCCCACTGCCTTAACACTCCATCCTCCATCTGGGAAGGGTTGCCAGGTGCCGCAGGCAGGAATATCCCGCTGGCTGTGGCAGGAGGGCTCCGGCACTGCTGCTCTCCTCTCCAAAACCAGGGAGCTGCCTTTGGCACAGCCAGGAGCTCCTCCTGCCTGCTCATCCGGGGAGCTCTGGTGCCCCGAGCCCCTCGGGGACATCTGGAGCCTCAGGGCACAGCGTGGAGCCCGAGGTGACAAAGAGGTGACAAAGTGACAAAGGCTCAGCTGAGCGCTGCTCCCATGGGATACTCTGAGGATTCTCCCAGCCGTGGAGCTCATCCATCCCTCAGACTGCACTGGGATCCTTCCTAGAATTCCTGGCAGCCCGTCCCCCTGGGGACAGCTCTTGGTGGCACCGTGGCTCCTTCTCCTGCCCCGACATTCCCACAAATCCCACAGCAGCCCCCTTTGAATAAAGGATTTAAGCTCCCACTGCTGCTGTTGTCGCATTTCCAGAGGTGAAATGAAAAGTATTGTGAAGATCTTGGAATCCAGAAGTCAGAATTTAGGTGCTGCATCAGCTTGAGCAGTGTTGGCTGCAGAAACAGCAATGCCACAGCCTCAAAAAAAAAAAAGGGAATTTTATGTCCCATAAAATGGGACAGCCCTGCTTTAAATAATATGGATTGATTGCTGATGTAGCTGGTACTTGTTTTACACAGAGAAGCATTTAGTCAGTGATTATACTACAGGAAAACAACCACCTCGCCAGCCTTTCATCTCCCAAAGCAGGATTTTAGGCCTCGGTACAAAATTCCAAGTGAGACCGTTCTGCTGGAATTTGGCCACTGCAGAGCCCAGAGCTGCTGCCCCTTGTGCCCAAGAGATTCATGAATGGCCTTTCTAAAACTCACAGGGAAAAGGATCTGTTAACAATGAGCTGAAGTTTTGCTACTTTTGTTTTTACAGTGCTGACTGGGCAAGGCTTAGGGGAGCAGGTGGATAAATCTGGATTTTCCTGAGGTAACTTAAAATTCCAGGGATCAGCTGTGTCCAGCTCTGGAGGATAATCTGGGTGCTCTGGAAAGCAGAACCTGATGGGTGCTTGGAAAAGCTGAACCACAAACAGAGGTTTGAGGGCAATTCTTGAGGGAAAAATGGATGGATTTCCTGGATTTGGGCAGCTCCTGAGTCTGCTCTGCTCAGCCCTAAGGAAGTTGGAACGAGGTGGTTTTTAATGTCCCTTCCAACCCCAGCCAGTCTGGGATAATTCTGGGAATTACCTGAGCAATAGGGAACTAAAGCACATTTTTCCAAGCATTTTTAATGGCCAATCCTGCATTTTTTGAAGCCTATGGAGTTGCACCCCTGGACACAGGCAGCCTCTCCATTTTCCAGCCTGCCCTGACACCAATCATCCATAAATGTGAGGCAAAAATTAGGGAAATGACCACAGGGAATGCTGCCCCTACATCTCCTGTGTGATTTATTGGGAACTTGTTTGTTCCAGGATGCACACAAAGCATTGGAGCATTTTAACTCCTCAGAAATAACATCCAGACTGGGAATTTCACCTTGGAACCCACTTTTGATCCCCAGCCAGCAGCAACTTCCAAACATCTTTGCCCAATAAATTATTATTGTTGTTGTGATTATTATTATAATTATTAGGCTTTTCAGGTCAGGAAACCCCACAGTTTTCCCATCAAAATCACAAACATTTGGAATTCTGATTTCATACAGCTGCATGAGAAGAAAAACACCTTAGGATTTGGAAAACCTTTAGCCTGTGTTTAGACTTTGTTTTGAGTACAGTGTTCCAGGCAGATGCAATAAAATTTGCCCCCTCCCTCCCTTCAATGCCCAGATTATTTCATATTTTTAATGTTTTCACACAAAAAAACTCCCCTAAGAATGGCTTTGAGCAGAAACAGGAGCTCAGTTAGGAATTTCAGAGGCTTTTAAGCAATAATAAAGTCAGAATCAAATAGAAGCCAGATCTGGAAATGAGGGGTTTTTTTTAGGAAAGCCAGGAGCAGGGTGGATGTTTGTCCAATGCTGCTGGCACTGCAAATGACAATTCATTTCAGGTGGCACAAAGAGATCACTGTGTATAATAAACCTAAGCCTTGGCACCTGTGAGCAGTGTCAGCCTTTGGGGCACAAAAACCCCAAATTCCTGCAGGTGACAGGAGAATTTCTGGCCATCCTCCCCTCCCCAGGACTCTCATTCCTCCCTCACCACGAGCACTCTCTGCTTTATCTGTTTTCTGAAGGCAGCAGAGTCATAATGACTTTTTTCTTTTTTTTTTTTGGAAAAAGCAATACAAGCTGTGCTGTAGTATCAGTGCTCTCGTGGTAAATAATTCATTTCTAAGCTTTTCACAGGGCAGGCTTAGAGAAGAACGGAGGGGTTGGGGGTTTAAGATGTCTAAACAATCCCAGAACAAGGCAGTTCTCCCAGGACCTGCTCAGACAACAATCAAATCCCAGCTCCTAAACCCACGGCACAGCTGGAATTTCACCTGGATCTAGGAATACAAGAGCATCGTTCCCTCCGTTATGCAATACTGTATTTTCCCAAACAACAAAAAAAAGCCTTTATTTTTTAAAAGCTTTGAACACTGACACCTGAGATCCTTGTCTGCAGAGTGTTGTCCCCTCTTTTCATCCCTAAAAAAAAAAAACCCCCACGAGCCCAGCCCCAAATCCCGTGGGTTTTGGAGCGGAGCAGAGCCCGGCCCTGCCCGCGAGGCCCGGCGGGCTGCAGGCACTGCTGAGCCCCCAGCCCTGCCCCCGGGGGCCCGGGCAGCCCCCGGGCTCTGTCTCCAGGAGCTCCCGGGGCTCTGGGGCTGTGCCAGCCCCGGGGGAGCCCGGCCAGGACGTCCCTGCCCCCGTGTCGTGGATGTGTCCGGGTTCCTCCTGTCCCCGCGGTTGCAAACCCTGTATCGTTGTCCATTAGAAGTGTAAACTACTGAGAACTGGGCCTTGCTGATATGAATAAAGTGATTAAAAACCGGTCTTTACACACAGGGCAGAGCTGGTCTTCTGTAAAGTATTGAATTTCTTCCTTTTTGCTTTTTAAAACTGGGACAAAAAAAGCTCGTTTAGAAACGGGACGTAAATCACAACGGAAATGATTTTTCATCTTCCCCGCAGGGTTCCAAAACTCCTGGGATGCATCACACACACACAGGGTGGGGGGATGGATGAGCCCAGGGATTTTGGGGTGTCCAAATTGCTCGTGAGCTCCACTTCACCTCCCTGGTCTGGGAACACCAAAAGCAGAGCCACCAAAGCCATTCCACTGAGTATGGACACACAGAGTGCACCACATTTCCAGCATTTCCCACCAGCTCCCACAGGATCCCCAGGCTGGGAACGCTCCTGGAAGCGTGGTGGAGGTGACACATTTAAATACCAAGGTGTGACACTCTCAGGAGGGTTCCACAAAAAAAAAAAAAAGGTTGGGTTGGATTAAATTCCTTGCTGGGCAGAGAACAAATAATGGAGAGTGGCAATAAAACAATAAAAACAATCCAGGCAGGGATTTGGGAAGTATCCTCAAAGCTGTTTTCTTGACGTAAGCGTCTTTCCTCAGTGGCATTTTGTACATTCCAGAAGATTCCCAGGGGGAAGTGCCAGGGTTGAGCTGAGCACATGAAAAGGCAGCAGGGGCAGATGGGACAGAGCATTCCAAGGTACCCTCTGGGTGTGGGATACGCTCCTGGGAAAAGTGCTTTGTGGATCCCTGTTTTTACTGATGTCCTAGAGAAACGCTGCCCCAGCAGTCAGAGCCATCTCTAGAGGCCACCCCCACACCAAACTGAAGTTTCTAAATAAATCCACAATCAAGGGCAAATTTTTGAAGTGTCTGATGACAAATCCTGCCAGAACTGGACCAGTTCGCTGGATGTAAGGCCATGAACTGCAATCAGATGTCTGTACTTGCAGACATCAAAGCTGATTTTATAGAGAAAGAATAATTCCTCATCTTCTGGAACAGTGATGTTGACTTGGAGTATATTTAAGCAAATTCCCACATAAACATCCTCAAATTTCAGGGGTTTGACGTGGCCCATCAGCTCGTAAGTCCTCAGAGCCAGTTTTCCATCCAGTATGTATCCCAGGCCGCTGCAGTAGGGAGGATACAGCTTGAAGGGATACTCCTCGTAGGAGATGGACCTTTTTCTGTCCAAGCCTCTGTAGGCGAAGTTGTCGATGAGGGGATAGCCGGTGAAAACGTTCTCCGAGGAGTTCAGCCGCAGCAGGAGCCTCACCAGGTTGGGAGTGTTGACGAAGACATCGACGTCGGTCTTCATGAAGAACCTGGCGTTGGAGCAGAACTCGGAGAGCCACTGGAATGCCATGATGGTCTTCAGGGTGAGGTTGTCGTAGGTGTCCGCGAAATCCTGGCGGACGATGTCCCCGTAGAGGACGCTCTCGTCCTCCACCGACAGCGCCGCCGGCCCGTCCTCCCCCGGCGCGTCCCGCCCCAGCAGGAACAGCGTCAGGACGCGCTGGCCCCACCAGGAGTCCCGGGAGCCCCAGGTGGCCCTGATGGCCTGCCTGGCTTTGAGGTCCCCGGGGCTGGAGGCCACCAGGATGACCAGGAAGGGGCGGACGTCGGCGCACTCGGGGCGCTGGCGCAGCGTGAACGGGCGCTGCTGCCGGTACACGGGCTCGTACTCGTAGAAGTACAGCAGGTTGATGTTCTCCAGGCCAGCGTTGGAGGAGAAGGTGATATACCACATGGTGACCAGGGAAAACACCAGCAGCAACAGGAAAATCCATTTCAAGGGTCTCAGGTACAAGGTGCTGACCGGAACCGGTGTCATGGTGGGGATCTGCTGGTGCCCCTCAGAATCTGTTCCGCGAGCCCTGGAGTGTCATCCTTGATGGAAAAGAAAGGGGAGAGTGGAATTCAGGGTGCTGATGGTCAAACATCACCTTCTCCTTGTGCTGGAATAGTGCTGTCACATCAGCCAATCCAGGCATTCCTGATCACACCCCTCATGCCATGGATCGCAGCAGGACACGGAGTCGCTGCCCAGCAGGGTTTGCAGGCTCTGCCCAGCAGGGTTTGCAGGCTCTGCCCAGCAGGGTTTGCATTGACAGCTGGTGGCTTCCACCCTGGAAATCCCCCCTGCACAGATCCCCTGATCCCCCCCAGCATCCTGCTCCAAGGGCTGTGATCCCACAGGGATCTCTGCACCACCTCTCTGGCTCGACTCCACCTCAGGGACGGAACACCCGGCACAAAATCCAACAAATGCTCCAGGAAACGGGTGCTCCGAGGCCTCAGAATTTTGTTGTTTCTGACAAAGACAGTAAGTCTGACTGATGTGCATGGGCTGCAGCACGTGGCACAAGAAAGCAGAAGTACCAGCAAATGTTTCATCTTCATTCAACGCTCCAGCATCTGCTTGTTCTGAGGGGGAGGAGGGAAGGTAAAGATCGACTTGCTTAAATCAAGCAATGTGCTGGGGTCACTTCTGACCAAAATCATGACTGTTTTTACCATGAGCCAGGTAATTTTTGGATTTGAGGCGCACAAATGCACAGCAGGGCCTTCCAAAGCCCTGTGGAATCCGTGCTGAAGCTGCTGTTCCAATGGATAAATCTTCACAAAACTCAGTTTAAAACCAGACCCCCCGGGCCTGTACCCTCCAGTGTTTGCTTTCACTGTATTTCCTTAAAACCACACGTGCTCTATCATATATTTGAGACATCTTTAAGCCAAAATAATTCCAGTGCCCAACTGGGGGAATTCCAAATGGTTTCTGATGTTTGCAGTAATAATATTTATCCTGCACACACAAAGACACAGTCAGGATGATTGAGGGTTTGATTTTACAGCACAATTAATTACTCTTTATCTTCAAAAATATCACCACAGGGCTCATAAATGTGTTCTATTTGACAAATAAATCCAACCCCCAGAATAGCACTCTGGAATCCAGGGGAATTTGATTTTCCAGGGCCCACCTGCCTCATGTTTCTGTGTAGGATCTGATTTTAAATTGATCATCCTTTAAAGGAAGCATTTGGAGAACGTTTCACCAGCAATGCCTCAAAATGGATTAAAGCAATTTTATATAAGGCATTTAAACAGAAGAATTTTGGACTGATTCCTCTCAAAATCAGTACTTAACTCATAGGAATCTTCTCTTCTTATGCATCAACCTGACTTTCAGTGGACAGTAGGAAAATACACACTGGAAGAAAACAACCTAAGTTATGTACCAGTGCTGATTATTTGATTTTAGATCAGTAACATTTATTTTGATGATCAACTTTAAGGCATATCAGTGAAAACTGATCCATTTGGCTGTCTAATGGAAAAAAATACTACAAATGCTTTGAATCTTTAGAGGAAGAAAAGCCTGATTTCATGACACTGTGAACAATAAAACTGAAGACAAATCCTGATCTGCTACATAAGGAAAAACCTGGGAGGACAAACATCAATTCAGGGCCTTCAGGAAACCCCAGCCACACAGGGAAATAAATCCCCACCTTCTGTTTCGAGTGCTTAAAGCAAAGTGAGGAAGTTGAGGCAGCGAGGTCTGAGCACTTCTGCTCAGTCATGGTGCAGGCGCAGCCCTCCCAGCTCCTCCTCCACTTCCAGACTTTTTGCTGCCACTTTTTCCCTTCCAGTTGTGCACGGCAGCTCCTTCCAGGGCATTACTTTCATTTTCCTCCAAGCTGAGAATTGTGCCAACAGATAAAACTGGTGAACTTTGAAATAAATGTGAGGCAACGCCAGGCTCAGAACGCTCCACAGGGATTTCGATCCCTCTCCCGCACAGGTAGGGGATTGTGGAGCGTGCTTGGCAGGAAAAAAAAGTGGGAAATTCTCATTTTCATTAAAGATTACTGATTATAATAACCAACAGTTCAAGATAATGATTTCTAAATACCCTAATAATAGGTGTATAGGAAAACAAATGCTTCTTAAAGCTGCCAGCAGAACTAATTTGCAAATCTATTATTTAAAGCTGGCTTTAAGGCCGGCTTGGACAGGGCCCGTCTGTCCAAGGGTGTCCCTGCCCAGGAGATAACATTTAATGTCCTTCCCACCCAAACCAGCCACCGATTCGACGTTTTCAACCTTCAAACCAACGGGAACCGGAGGCAATTCTGCAAGATCTCGGGCTGCGATGCTCTGACACAACAAAACTTTTAAGGTTTTTATTGAAAGGACCTTTCCCGGCGCCGAGGCTGCCCAGGCCGTCCCCGCTGGGCTTTTCCCCGGGCGGGGATGCGCCGGCAGGTGCGGGCCGGGCAGGGAGGGAGGGATGGAGGGAGGCAGGGATGGCTGCAGCCGGGGATGTGCCGCCCTCTGCCGAGCCCAGGCACCCACCCCGAGGGATTCCTCGCCTTTTGTGTCCCAGCCCCGCAGCCCGGCAGCGCTCGGGGCTCGCTCGCTTCCCCCCGCTCCGCCCTGTGCTGCCCGAGGGGCCGCGCTCTGCATCCCCGTTCCCGTCCCATTCGCATCCCGTTCCCCCCATCCCCGCTCCCATTACCGTGTCCCCGGGAAGGAGCCGCCTCCTCTTCCGCCCCGCCGGGCGCCGGCAGCGAGCGGCCCCCGCTCCTGCGCCCTCCGGGGCTCCTCCGGCAGCGGCGACGGCAAAGGCCGGGCACGGGCGGCGGAACCTCCTCCCCTTCCTGCCTCGGCCGCCGCCACTGCCCCCGGCGAGGATCCGCCGCCGAGCCGGTGCATCCATCGCACCTCGTCGCCGAAGCGCTGGAATCTCCCGCCCGGACAGCCGGAGCAGGGTTCGCGTTCAGCTGGAAAAGGGTTAGGAAAGGGTCACAGTGCGGGGCTGGAGCTCAGAGTTGTCGGCGCTAAATCAGCTCTCCCGGGTTTGGGGCTCCGGTTGTGCAGGTGAGGACGGGACAGGGGCGGGCTGGCGGAGCAAACAGGACAAGGACACGGGCAGGTTCCGCCCGTGCCAGCGCTCAGGTGCAGCGAGCGAGGGGTCAGGACACACCGCGGGGGTGCGGAGAGCGCTGTCCTGCGCTGGGAGCTCGGAGCTGTGCAGGNCTGGGAATCCTCACTGGGAACAGCTCTGGAATCCTCACTGGGAGCAGCTCTGGAATCCTCACTGGGAACAGCTCTGGAATCCTCGCTGGGAACAGCTCTGGGAATCCTCACTGGGAACAGCTCTGGAATCCTCACTGGGAGCAGCTCTGGATCACAAGATCTGGCTCCAGACTCTGGCACAGTCAGAAACCTGCAGAAGCTGACACAAATTACCTCGTAAAAAAGTCAGGCTCTGCTTGATCCCTGCTTTGAAGTGAGGAAATAACAGTTGTGATCATAAACACCAGTACAGGTGGAGCACACACAGAGCAGAGAACTGTGAGTGATCTTCAAACCACATCTGGGGACAGACCGGCCATCCTTGCCTTGCCCAAGATCTCCATATTTTACTGGAATTGCATCAGGGAGTTCTGATCCCTCTGATGCATTAGCCCCGTGTTTTGCAGTTTGCTGCCTCCCCATCTTGCAATTCATTCATGCCCATTTATTTATAAAGAAATGCAAACACTTTCTTCTCTGGTTTAATACACCCTGACCCGCTCCTGAAAAAGCCCTGCACGTAATCCATCCGTGTTATAAACTGTGAAAAACGTGCAGCAGTGAGTGTGTCACTGTCACCTCTTATTGCCCCCAGTTAACCCTTTTAACCCACCCCAGGTCTGACCCTTTTGGCCTCAAGAGAAACCAGATGGTAACTTGTGTGTCGGGGCTGAGGTGGATTTTGCGCAACCCACGCCGTAATTATGGAAATGATTGCTTTATCAGTCAGCAGCTTGTTTGACCACAAGACCTTTGCATCTTTTTGCTGATTCTGGACTTTCTGAAGCAAAGAGAAATGGTTTCCTGGGTGTAAGGGCAACTCCCGCAGTACTCAGGATGTGTCAGAGCAACCCAGCGTGCGTCCACTATCAGAAAAATGAGCAGTCTATAGCAATTCATTAATAGCTGACTAGATTTTTTTATCTCCTCTTGTTTTGTTCTACTACTTGGAATGGTGGGGACAAAAAAAAATTATCAAGGCTTGGTTATTTCCTCGCTCCTTGACCTTTTCCTGGAGGGAATCTTCATTGGGCAAGCACGGAGTAGAGCGAAATGGAGGTGTCAGGGATTTTTAATTTGCGGCAGCAGGATCTCAGTGATGGCCAGATCATAAGGTCTGTATTCAGTCTCCACCTGGCAGGCTGCAGTTAAACTCTTTCACAAACAACCTAAACAAACTCCCTGAGTTTACAGCCCTGGCAGGAGGAGTCTCTGAGGCAGCTGCTTAGAGCAGAGCCCCATTTTAGTGGAGTTCTCTTAGGGCTTGAGTGAGTCCCTGGGCTGGGACTGACATTAGAGACCACCTAAGATCAGTTTGTGGGAGATGAGATGCACCAAGAAATCAGCTACCTGCTCATTTTGTGGCTTGCTAAGTACAGACAAACCTTAAATCTTAAATCTCCCCTCCTCACTGCTTGCGTTCACATCTCATTTTTTCCCCAGATGGCTGCGGATGCTCAGGGGGATCCTCTGCTGAGGGGACAGGACGTGGCCATGGCCAGGGAATCCATGGATCAGGCTGCAGGTGCCGGGAAGGTGGCCGTTCAAACACCCTGTAACCTTTGTGCCTGTGCCACTGGGGCCGTTGTTACTCATCCCAGTCCCACCCACAGGCTTGGCACGGAGCTCTGCACCCTCCGAAGCCTCCTGGCTCCTTATCACGTCGATAAAAGCAGCGTGTGTTTGCACAGAGGTTTGACTGCCCCGGAGCTCTCGCAGCTGCCTCTTCTCCCCCACTGGTCGTGCTTCACCTCAGCAGGGGGAAAGGCAGCCACGAAAACTGGCCCCAGGGAAGAGGGGGAATATCCCTGGAACAGAGAACTGCCCGGGATAAATGGGCCTCCAGAACACCAAGCCCAAGAGAGCCAACATCCTGATGCTGGGGCTGGATTCTGCGGGGAAATCCACGCTGCTCTACAAGTTCAGGTATGAAGACGCTTTTCTGACAATGCCAACGATTGGCTTTAATGTGGATATGATTGACGCAGGGAAAGATTTTACCCTGACCTTTTGGGATGTTGGAGGACAGAAGAAAATGAGAGAGCTCTGGAGCAATTTCCTGGAAGGCACCGGCGGGCTGCTGTACGTGGTGGACAGCTCTGACAAGCGCCGGCTGGAGGAGTCCAGGAGGGAATTTGAGCTCATTCTAAAGAACGACTCCATCAAAAACGTCCCGGTGGTCGTGCTGGCGAACAAGCAGGATTTGCCCGGAGCTCTGAACGCCGAGGAGATCACCAGGAGGTTCAAGATGAAGAAGTACTGCAGTGACAGGAACTGGTACGTGCAGCCCTGCTGTGCCATCACAGGAGAAGGGCTGGCAGCAGCTCTCCAGAGAGTGGCCACCTTTGCCAGGCAGTACAGCAAGTCAAAGGAGACTTTCACCACTTTGAAGGAACTCAATACCTGTCAAGGATTTCTATCATCCACTTCTGGTGACCCTTAATCTATTTTGTTGGACAGATTAAATCTGGAAATACTGGACTCTGAAGAACTTTTATACATAAATATTTATAAAGGACTTTGAATATTAAATTCTACTGTTATACCTGCAGATACTTGATATACGTGATAGGACGTCTCATACCTCAGATAGAACTCTGTAGCATTTTATTCTTATTTTTTTATTTACTTGGGGTTATTCTAGTTGAATGATGAGAAAGGGGCAGACGAGCACATGGAAATAAAATACATGAGCAGCGTTTAAGTGGCTTAAATCAAATGAAGCTTCCAATCTATTTTTTTCACGATGTAAACCAGCCAAGTCATTTGGTCAGCAGTGATCAAATGCTGTTTTGTAATAGATGCTGCATGGATGCGTTTCTGAGTTGAAAACAGAGTGGGCTGAGGGCTTCAACTCTTAGTTATGTACAATTTGGCCGTCCCTGCATTCCAGAAACAATTCCTGATGAGCAGGGTGAGCTCCTCAGCCAGCCCCAGAGCTCCAGCACTGTGTCCAAGGTGCAGCTTAAACCTGTGGTGTAAGATCCAGAAATCCACGTGCTGCTCCCCTCACTCCTGCGCTGCTGGGCTGCCCTCCTTACAGGAGGTTCAGATCACTCAGGGAAGAGCTGAATCCCGCTGGGTTTGTGGTGACTTCCCAGTCCTGGGCTCTGCAAAAGTCGTGGCAGGGGTCCCCTTGTGCTCTCAGTTTTTTTTGTTTCAGGATTACAGCAAGGAAGCAGGTGGGAAACAGCAAGTTTACATTTCATTCTTACTAATAAACAGACAGGAATGTCAAGTTATAAAAGGGTGAAGCAGCAATAAAGTCACCCAGACATACCCTGTTGTCTCATGCACGGGTTATTCAAAGACCAAAAAAAATCAGCAGATGGATTTGCTGGAATAGTAAACAAAAGGAAGTTTCTCAATAGAAGCTGTCATTAATACTGAGACTAATTAATTACCAGGGGCTAAATCCTGACTCATGCTGAGACTCTTGCTAAAAGCAGAGCAAGTGTCTGGATTTCTCATTGCCTGCTCTGATGATTTGGGCTCAATAGAAAATTCCATCTTCTGTCCCTAAAAAGATCTTTAAAAGTCATTAATGTTGGTTTTCCAAGCCAAACAATTCAAGGCTTAAAAATGTGATGTTTGATATCAATACATTTATAAACGTTTGCTTGTGTCTGGTAGAGGGTGAATTCTCTTAATCCAATCACGTGTCTGTTATAAAGCAGAATTTAGTTCTGTGGCCTCAGGCCTTCCTCAGGGAGAAACGCTCCTGAGAGATTTAATGAGGGTGCACCAGGGTCTCTAATTAGCCAAGAAGCAAGTTCTGAAGGGAGAAATAAAGTCATAGAATAGACCAGCTCGTACAGCTGAAAATGAGAATAAGCTCACAGGCACACAGGCCCTTCTGCGGGTTATCAAATTACACTAAATGACACTCACATCAACTTGAAGAAATGTTTTACAATTATGCTTCAAAGGAAAGGAATAAACTCAATTCCATTCACTTTATAGAATATCAAGTATTTAAAAATTGGATTTTCTAAGAGCTTGAGTTCCCAGAGAAGTGAAGACAGGCCTGTTATATCTGCCCAAGGAGACCCCAAACTTTTGGAATCATTTTAAAGGTTTAAAATAAATACCATTCAAGCTGGCTCGGAGGCGCAGGAGGGCTTCTCAGAGGAATTAGATGCCTGAAAGCTTAATTAAAAAACTCAGTGAGACAGAGAGAAGTGACCACACCGGTGCCCCCTTGAAGGCAAAGCTGATGAGGTACAAAAGACTGATCCCCACGGAGATAAATGTTCCATGGAGCCGACAAGGGACATCAATCCAGAGCCGGGGCTTAATGAGCTCCTGTGCTGCGGGAGCTGCCGGGGCTTTTCCATCGTGCTTGGATCAGCAGAGCACTCGGGAGCTTCCCCGGGATGAGCCAGAGATGGAATGCACCGCTCCAAACCACCTGGAGCAAAGAACACTCAGCAGATTTTGGGAAGTTGCCTGGGCAGGAAGGTGCAGAGGAAGGGAATTGTGGCTCAGCTCTGAGCACAGGCTCACCCCAGGGCCGGTGTGCTCCCGGGGGAAGCCTGGAAATCCTTGGGTATCTGATCCCATCACTTGTTCCGTGGTGAAATCGATACCCAGGGAGTTCCAGAGGTGTTTTCCAGCTCCATCCCCTTTGGAGAGTTTGAAATGCTTGGCTGAACGCTGCGAGCAGAATTGTCTTGGTGTTTCGGGAATTCTACCGCTGCTAAAATCCAACCCACAGCACCGGGATAATTTATCCCTGGATAAGTTTGGCTTATTTATTATTCGGAATTTTTACAGATGACTCACTAAACTTCTAGTCTTTTTGAAGGTTTTGGGATGCTTGGAGATGGTGAGAAATCAGAATCTGAAGAGCCCTGAGGCAGTGGAGCAGAAGTCTGGGAGCTGAAAGCTTTTCATGCCTTGAAGAGTTGGGGTCAGATGTTTGTTGGGGTCTGCTGTTTATTTTGCTTCAAATCTGGAAGTTTTTTTCCTCAGCTCACCCTGCTGTTTTGCCTGTTTTAATTGCTGCATTCTGGCAGTCCCGTGCAGAAGCACTGCAGGTGTTTTGTAGCTGAAGGGCTCAAATCCTTCAGTGTCTGCTCATACTCCTTAAGGAGTTTGCTGTCCCTGTTCCCTTGTGCTGACAGAAGAGTCAACATGACAAAATGAGTGGAACACAAAAAGAGAAGGATCTGAACCCCAAGGCCTGCAAGGGTTCATCTCCCAGACACAAGGAGATGTGTTTGGGTGGGACCATTTAAATCTGACAGACCCAGAGCTTGGGGACCTGTCCTGTTGGCCGTTCCTTGATAAGATCCCTGTGGTTGAAAGTCACACCGAGGTGTCTGAGTTTAGGAATCATTCACGGAGCTCATTGAACATGGGGTGAAATGGGGATGAAATGCCATTTTAAGGGAAGGTGTGCAGCAGCAGAAGAAACCATTGCCAATTTGGGTAGCAGCACTGCCTCCTGCTTGGCCTGGGAGACAACTGCCCAGTGATTCAGAATCCAGGAGAAGTGTAGTGCCTAAGGAATGCAGGACAAGGCTTTTCCAGTATCAGGTAACTGATGCTACTCAAAATGTCTCTGTGCCTTCTCATTTCGGACAAGGAAAGGCTTCCCTGTGTCAAACAAGTTCTAAGTGCTGCAAAGGGGGCAGCACCACTTTGAAATGCTGTGTGCACATTAAACAGGTTTCTTCCCCCCATTAATGGGCCACGCTGAGTTCTGTGCTGCTACAATCAGACTTCCTCCGCTTTGATTAGCTCTGTTTGGATCCTGGACATCCATCTCCTCACATCCCACAGCCTGCATTAGCCAGCTCACTGTCATTTGGGATGTAAATTCGGGAGGGTGGAGGCCCTCAGCACACGGCACACGCAGGGAGCATTTGCAAATGGAAATCCATGGCCAGGAAGGAGTGCAGACACGTTCTGAGGGGAGGGAGAGTGTTTCAGTTTCTCCAGTACCCTGTTCCACAGCTGTGCTCGGTGCTCCAGTGCTGCTCCTGCTCATCCTCACTGTGTTTGTGGCACTTGGAGTGAGACCCCTCCCCTGTGGCACCTCTGTGTCCCCTCCCTGTCTTCACCCGGCAGAGCTTTTTTCCCCTGTCCTTGTCCTTCCCCAGAGTCCCAATGGCAGTGCCAGCTCCCCTGCTCTCCTTATCAGGTTTCCCCGGGGTTTTTGGGTTTGCTCCCAGCCACTCCTCGGGCTTGGAGCGACCTAAGGACATTTACAGCCCCATTTCATTGTTTTCTGTCAGGCCCTTCCTCAAAGCTCTCCTTTCCCACAATGTATGCAAACCTCCTGACAATGCTTTATGAGCCGTGGCTTTTGATGAATATTTTTTATTATTTCCTTGTTCTCCCCGTATTTGTCATCTGCTCCCTTTTAGTCTTACAAGGTGCTTTCATTGGTGCAAAGACCATCTTTTTGTTCTGGGTTTTTACTTTTCTTTTAACCTTTTGTTGTCTCGTTTCTACTTTGCTTTACCCTTTTTATTTGCCTGGCCAATGAGAAGTTTCTAGGCCTTGCATTACCCTGATCCTGGCAAAATATCTGCAAAAATAAGTCATTTTGTGAGTTTAATAAACCACCTGGCTCTGAGACCCGAGCCACTCATATTGTTTGGTTTCAGCAATTACAGTTGGGAACAGCAGCAACGATTTTATCGACCCAGACAAAGGCCAATCTCCTGTGAAATTCTGCTGGGCTGTTAAAGGGTAACTGTGCCCTAGTCAATAGTTTTCAGTTACTTTATCTAGAGCACACACTTTTATCACTGAAGAATGTGAGACTCTCAGCCTTCCAAGAAGTCAGAGAGGCTTTATTTCTTCCAGGGCTGGCCCTTGTATCATTTGGATGTAAGGCAAAACATAAAGGCATTCTGCAAACAGCTTAATTAATAGATGATAAATTAATGTCTGGCTCCTCATGGGGTGGCTCAGGGCTGGATGCCTTTCCCAGCACAAGGGAATAATTTTGGATTGCAGTCACATGGATTTGTCCTTTGTTGGGGATTAACAATAAAGGTTTGATTTGCCTATAATGTCTATAGGTGGTCACACAATTCTTAGGTGCCCATCAGTATTTACACAGCTTGAATTCTCTGAAAAGGTGAAAAAAAATATGAAAGAATTACAGAAGAAGAATTTAAGGCCTTGATCAGGAAGAGCAGTGGGGGAAGATAAATGACAGCAATACCATGAAAAAGGGAAGTGAAAAGAAAAATAAGTGAGAAAATTCTCAGGCCAAAGTACTGACTGTTGTAGGTACAC
>VYXD01001798.1:15893-26892 GCA_013397195.1 Hylia prasina | reverse complement strand
CCCGGCCCGGCCCTGCCCCGCTTCGCGCTGGGCTCGCCGGAATTCCTGCGGGAGCGATCTCTCCGAGCAGCCCCTAAAAGCCTGAGTCAGGATTAGGGCCCAGTTTGGGTGTTGTGCTGCGTGTGGCCGGGATACTTAATGAAATAAATAACGCCCTAACCTTCATAACAAGATTTTTCTTTAATATAAACAAATAATCTTTTTTTTCCTCTTTTCTTTTCTTTTTTTTTTTTTTTTTAATATTTCTGTTTTCTGCTCAGACAGTTGAAAAGGAGTTCTGGCTTGTAGCACAGAGCCCCTGAACTTTTTGGTGCTTCAGTTATTTGAGCTGTGAAGGTGCTTCCTAAACACAGCAGGATACATCATTTATTTGGGGTTTCCTTAGGAAATAGTCAAATTTTCAAGCGAAGTATCAATCCAGCCCTTTAAATACTCGGCCGGGAGTGCTGGTTGGAGCTTAAAGCCAATTGTCTGTACGGGGTTCTGGAATTTTGGCATTCTCATGGCTGTTTTTTACTAGCCTCGAAGTGTCCTTTGTGTTTTCCATCATATTCCAGTCTTTTATACGAAGACATTACAATGTTTCAGAAGTAAAAGCTCCTTTATGTCCCTGTATGAATTAAAACATCAGCCAACTTTCCCAGAAGAATCCACCTGGATTTTTAACCTCTCCAGTTAGGTTGATAAAACAGTTTATTGTTCACTTATGTCCAAACCTTTGGCAAAAATATTGTGGGAATAATGAATTGCTCTGTTTGCTAACAGGCTTGTGAGGTTGGCATAGATATAAATTAAATATAAACCTGTTTCTATATACATTTTGTTACCACTCAAGATACAATTGTAGGAGGGCACACAGAATGTGCTGTTGCAGTGAGAAATGGGATTCATGAGAAGACCCAGGTTGGAATTCGGGTGCTTTGGTGCAGAATTTGAAGGGAAAAGGGGCTGAAGTGGGGAAGGTTCAACATGGACACACACAGCTAACACCACGTGTGAGTGTGTCAGAAGGCAGGGAAGCTCTTCAACCATTATTTTCTTCACTTGCTGCAGCACTTAAACTCCTTTTTTCCCCCCAGTCCCAACCCACCGCTGGGCCGTGTGAAATCTTAGAGAGTGACATTTATCCAGCAAATCCTGGAGCACACGCCTGCTCCCTAAAATAACCACGGTGCTGGGCTATTTTTCATACAATAGCTCAGGCTGCTGCCTGGCCCTGCTGCTCATGAGCTGCTTCCACATCACCCTGGGCAGCAGGAATTGCTGCTGCCTGGGGCAGGACCCCTCCAAAATCCAGCTCTCAGGGCTCTTTGGGCAGCAAGTTGTGTGTTGATTTGGCAGAGGAAACCAACATTCGATCTTTATCTCCCTTCACTCCTCCCCCTTCTTTATCTCCGCTGAAATTCTGGCCGGCCCGGGGTTGTTCTTACAAAAACATCAATTTTTTTATTATTTTTTTTCCATTTTCCGTGACAGTTCACCCCTAGAGAAATAAGAAATGGCCCTAATTTTGGTGAATGCCAAATGAGGAGATTTCTAGAGCTTCTGAGAGGTTGCCATGCTGTGAATTGCAAACTTCCTAAAAATGTTCTCTCTTTAATTCCATGTGCTCAGATCAGCCCATTGACAGTCACAGTGCCAGCAGTTCCTGTCACATTGTCCTTGCCTTCCAGGTTTTACATAGTCACAGGAAGTTCTGTATTTCTCACCAAAATTAGGGGATTTCCTACATTTTATCCCTTCAGGTACCAAACATTCATTCACCTTTTTGGATACTTAAGTTAAAGTTCTTGTATTTCTCACCAAAATTAGGGATTTCCTACATTTTATCCCTTCAAGCACCAAACATTCATTCACGTTTTTGGATACTTAAGTTAAAGTTGAACTTAAATTTATTTTGTTTTCCCCAATATGCTTCTAAAAAACACAACTTCTGGCCTTTTTTCGAAAAAAAAATAGAGAAAGAAAGAAAGAAAGCAAGCAAACCCCAACAAGCACCTGTTTTCCACAAGGTGTTTAACAAAATCCCTTCCTATGCTGAAGTCTTGGGTGAACATTTCCTGCAGGGGCACGTTGGAAATAATTGCTGCCATGTGCTTGGGGATGACAGATTGGTGGTGACACTGGGAATACAGGGATTCACCAGAAACCTCCAGGAATTCCTGGTCCTTCCCCTGGTTCCTGCTCAAAGGAATTCACTGGTGCAATGAAGTTTTTAATAGTGGGAGAGCAGTAATTTGGAGCTGAGGCAGCATCTCCAGGGGGAAATTGAAGATTTCTGGTCAGGGCTTGCAATATTTTTTTGGGGTCTCCAGGATTATAGTGCTGTGGGGGAAAACCAGAATTGGTTCAGCACAAAGAGGAGCCTTAAAAACTGCAGAAGTGGCCACGTTGTTTTCTCTTCAACCTCCAACCCCAAAATCTGGCTTGAGGAAAGGCTTATCTGGACTCTGATATTAAATTATGCAAATACTTACCCATCAGGGAGCAGGGGAAGGTGACTTTTCTCATCTTGTGTCTTCAGTGAGGAGCAGGTTTTACTTGGGCTTTGTTTTTTTCCCCTGGGATGAGAAAGGTTGAGCTGGTTTTTTGCTGTTTATTGTGGGCATGGCTGTGCTGACACCCAGCCCACCTTGATTTTTAATGGTAATGCCACAGATCTGGGAATGAAATACCAGATCTTTACTACACAAAGGGCCAGATAAGTGCAAATTGTTCACTGTGGCTGTGCTCGAGTTTTATGAACAGTTTGAGTTTAAATAGTGCCTTTTCAGTCCTGCATTTAGGGGTCTTGATTTGGGAAGGTTTGCAGAGTTTTGGGGTGATTTATTTGCTTCATTTTCTTTCACCTGCTGATTCAACATTTCATTTTCTCTTGGTGATTGTTGCCTGCTGCAGCATTTTAATCTGACTGACATTTAGGGTGGTTTTTTTTAATGAAATAAAAACTCTTTCCTGCATTTTATTTCTCTGGAACTCCTGAAAGAACCTGCTGAATCTTTTCACTTGTGTTGCTGGGCAGGAGCTGAAGGATTGCTTGAAGAGTGCCAGCACAGGAGAGGTGTTAAATAGAGATTTCTGCTCTGCAATTGAGAGATGCATGAAGGGAAATGATGATAATTCATCATGCAGAGCACTTCAAAACTAATTTTGGAGCAGCCATTGCATCAAGATGCTTGAAGATCAGTAATGTCAGGATTTTCAGAGTTGCCAGCATCATTCACTGGACTTTAAAAATACCAATAGATTTGAGGACACCAGGGAAGCTCCAGGGGAGGGAAGGAAAGGTGGTGGTGGTGTGAGATACATTGAATTTTGCAGGTATTTTCAACCCTTTCTGTATCCCACACAAACTAGTCTGCTTGGGATTAAATATGGAAGAAGTGAAGGAGAGCAGGAATTTCACTCAGCGAGATAAAAATAGGTTCCTTTAAGCTGACTTGGAGTTCTGTGGTGAAGCTCATCCATCTTGTCACTTCCAAATGATCCTGAGATATTTGTTGAAGGCATTTTCTCTGCCATGCACAGCTTCTGCAGGAAAAATGGGGCTGGTGGCACATGTAATGTCATATTGATTTTGAGGTTTTTTATCTGCAACTCAGAGTCCCATGCTCGTTCTGAAGGGGGAAGAGTTGCTGAGATGTGATTTCTGGAGGCACCTTGGGTTGGCTTTATGATCCCACAGCATTTTTGTCAGTGATGTTGAGGGCAGATTCCATTGCTCCAGTTTGGAGTTGAGGTGGGATTTGCACAGGAGGGGAGTGATGGATGGAGCAGGGCCTGAATCCCAGGGTACAGCTGAGGAAGAACAGTCTGTTTGCACCTGTCTATTCCCTGTGGGGTGTTGTTTGGCTTTGTTTGGGATCCCAGAGCACGCTGGGGCTGCTAGCAACCTCCTGGGAAGGAAGGATGGCACAACCAAGTGGTTTTTTATTTACAGTAACTGTTGGCTTTGCAGCTCCCCAGCAGAAACAATGTGCCTTTGGAAACCATTCCCGTTCTACAGTTACTCCTGTGCTGTCCCAGCTTCCTGCTGGAGGTGTATAAATGGAGTAGAATATTTGATACCAGCGAAAAAACCCCCACCTCACGCAGGAGTGACCACGGGCTGAGCTCCTGATCCCTGCAGGGGAGGAACAGGATCCCATTGCAGGTGTTTTTAGGGATCCCAGCTGCTTGGAATGTTCCTCCCGCTGTTGTGAATGGCTCAGGATCCTGCAAAAAAAACCCCTCCTCACCCAGGAGTGACCACGGGCTGAGCTCCTGATCCCTGCAGGGGAGGAACAGGATCCCATTGCAGGTGTTTTTAGGGATCCCAGCTGCTTGGAATGTTCCTCCCGCTGTTGTGAATGGCTCAGGATCCTGCAGGCATCACTAACACGAGATTGTCATGATAAGCTGAAGGGCTCAGTCATGAGTAAGGGGCAGAAATAGCCCTGATGAGAAAGCTGAAGCTAAATATAATTGGAAAAAAGGGAGGATGGAGGGGTGGCCGTCACAGCCCGACAGAAATAGATCCGATCAGTTGATTTTTGATGGAGCAATTCACAAACAGGACCCAGTGACTGAAAGAGCCACGTGAATTCCTGACAGAGTGGTGCATGTTTTTCAGCTGGAGCCCTTCCCAGGGCCATTGGAACTCTGCTTGAGAGCCCTTTCTGCTTGCTGAGAGTGTTTCCTGCTCACAGCTGTGTTGGTGTGAGCTGGGAGCTGATTCAGAGAGCTCAGATCTCCCCCAGAACAGAAGGAATAATTCCCCACGTGCCAAGGCTCCACCATCCATCATCTCTGCCCTTTGTGCTGTTCTCCAAAAGGCAGCACAAGCTGATCCTGACTCTGCTTGGCATTTTGCTTTCTCCAAACCGGGGTGAATCTGGGGAATCCCATGGCAGAGCTGGCTTCAGTTCTCATCTCTGGTGCTTCTCCTCCTCCTCAGAGGATGAGCAGTGCCAGGTTGACCTGTAACTGTTCTGTCAACAGACTCTGTTTACACAGAGAGTGACTTTAGTGGAGCCAGGTTTTGGTAAATTGTGCTTAAGAGTGACTTTTGCTGCTTTCATGTGAAGGATTTTGTGATTCCAAGGTGTGCAGGCAGGAATTCAGGCAAGGGCCTGTCAGCTTGTGGCTGGAAAGAGGAAATTCTTTTTGTCCCAGCAGAGCATCTGTCAAAGTCTGATCACCTGCAGATGCGATTTTTCAAGTAAAGAATTTTTTAAATGACACATCTGAGGCTTTTTTGTTGTAATTTTTGGTTTGGTCCCTCTCAGTTGTCCCTGTGGCAGCAGTGACACCCCCGGGGTCTGGGCAGAGCCATCCCTCTCCCGGGGCAGATTTTGGGTGGGAATGCTGATTTCGTTGGCCGCTGCTTTGGGAAGGTGTTAAAAGCCCCGTGAGATCATCAGGGTGTGGCCCAGCTCTGCAATCTCATCATCAGAGCCTCTCCTCCCATATTTCCATCTGGGACATGCCAATTAGAGGAGCTGGGAGAAACTCCACGGAGCATTTGGGAGCAGGAGCCTGGAATATGCAAAGCTGCAGCACCTTTGCACAGCCTGGAAGTGCTGGGTGGGATCCAGCAGTGGCTCAGCCTCTCCTGGAGCTCCCAGATGTCCATGGAGTGATTCCTGCCTTCCCTCTGGGCATCCCAGGGCACTGCCAGGCTCTGGGTGCTGCAGGAACTGGGGGGACTCCTCTCTTCTGCCTCTTCCCAGCTTGCTGCAGCTGCTCCCGGGCACTTTGCCTTTCCCAGAGCAGCACTTTGTCTTTGGGGAGGGGTTGGATTTTCCCCTCACACCAGGCAAAGCTCTGCCTCCAAACCCTCCCTTTTTTCCACTTCTTTCCTGCCCCAAACGTTTTTCCTGGAGCTCCTTCCTTTGAGGAGCTGAAATTTGATCTGATCAATGCACGTTCTGTTTGATAAAAACAATGATGCTTTGAAGAGTGAGGTTTTAATTCTTACCTTCAGATCTCCCTGCTGTTCTGGAGGTTCCTTTTCCTTCTGTCCTGTGCTGGGGACTTCCAGCTTTCCCTGGAATAAAAATGGAATTGTTTGCAACTTTACTGTTCTCATTCACTGTAGAATTCAAAGTGTGGAAAAAAATCACTCCAGACTGATTTATTTCTCTGTTTTCCCTGCAGTAGCACAAGCAGCAATAAACCAATTTATGTATATTTACAATTGATTTNAAATCACTCCAGACTGATTTATTTCTCTGTTTTCCCTGCAGTAGCACAAGCAGCAATAAACCAATTTAAGTATATTTACAATTGATTTTTTTTTTCCTGGATACTGTCAATGGTAACTGTAGGGAAAATGAAAAAGAAATTGCTCTTAGAATGTCAAAGGTTTTAATTTATAAATAATAGTTCTGGAACTCAGCTTTGCTTGCAGGGTCTCTTAATTTGAGCTTGTTTATAAAGTTATTTTACTGTTGGATTGCCATGGGCTTTTTAATGCTTTTGGTGCTGTTTTATGCACAACTCCTTTCCATTTTAAAGATGTGGTTTTATTCCTAATCCCTTTTTTCCTCATCATGAAGACTTAGGAGAGTGTTTTACTATGAAATAACAGAAATATTTTATTTATTTCCTGTAGGATTTCTACTTTTATAATGAAAATTAAACCCTGTGTGTAAAAGTTTTGTTTAAAGTGCATGAACTCAAAGAGTTGTACTTTTTTAATTGGTCTGGGTTCTGATTATGATGTTTTTTGATCTTGATTCTTTCCAGACTATGAGAAGACAAAGAAATGAAGTTGTTGTGGAGTTGAGAAAGGTGAGATGACCCAGAATTGTTATTTTTATTTTATATTATTTTTTTATTTTATATTATGATCCTTACCAAGTGGGATTTAACTTTGTTGTCACTCCAGTAAAATGTAAGAGTTTTTGTTAAAGACCCAAAAGTTCTGAAGTTATGAGAGTTCCATAACTTGTCCTGAAAAGGAGTTTATTTGGAACCTAATTAAGGAAATCATTCTTGCACTTCCAGAGGTTTTTAAAGATTTCTAAAAATCTTGGTTTTCCCTTTGAAAATCAGCTGTTCCTGCTCACCTGCAGGCAGAAAGTTGTTTCCTTACAAGTAACTGTGGAAGAGTGTGAAGGTAAAACTGGAATTGTTGGGAAAAAGGCATCACAACTGGAATTATTTTTCTGCTGAGCTGACCAGAAAACCTCTGGGAATTGCTGTGTCCTGCTAGAAATAATGACAAATAAATTGGAATATTAATGTATTTGTGCACATCAAACTTCCAGCACAAGTTGGATGCAGGATTTTTTAGGAATAATTTCCAAAATGTGCTTTTCTGTGCAGTCCTTTGCAGCTTTTTTTGGAAAATTTAAGTGTCAGCGATGGTGTATTTATGATTGTTTGAAACAGAAACTTCCCTTCTTAGCACTTCCACCCCCCCTAAATCCAAGTTTTAAAGGCATTCCATCATTTTTCTCTTTAAGAACAAAAGAGATGAGCATCTCCTAAAGAGAAGGAATGTTCCCCATGAAGACATCTGTGAAGATTCTGATATAGATGGGGACTTTAGAGTGGTAAGAATTCACTTGCAATAATTTCTTCTCTTTGCATGCTTAAAAGACATTTGGAATTTCTAACTGCTTTTTGTCTCTGTTTTCTAGCAAAACACTTCTTTGGAGGCAATAGTACAGGTAAAAACAATTAAATTGCTTGAATATTCTTCATGGCATGATGACAGATGTGTAAAAAATGTAATTTTTCTTATTTTAGAATGCTTCAAGTGACAACCAGGGTATTCAGTTAAGTGCTGTGCAGGCAGCAAGGTAAGAACACACTTTGCTCAAATATCCTGGTTTTATTCTTTTTTTTATCATGCTCTTGAGGTCAGTAAATGTATTCTAGCTTAATTAAAATTGTATGAATTGATTCTTAAAAGGAAAACAGAACTTCAGAGAAATCAGACTCCACAGAGCTTTTAAGTAATGTGGATTTTCTTTACGTGTAAATAGCTGGATTTATTTGGTGCAAACTTGCTGCTTCTCACAGAGTGAAATACACACTTTAAAGGAGTGTAAAACCTTTGCCTTGAAGTGCAGAAAGAGCTGAGTGTCTCTTTGCAGGGTGGAGAAGGAGAAGCTGCAGGAACTGAACTGAATAACTCTGATCTTTGATTTCCCTCACTCTGATAAACTTCCAAAGGGGGGAAAGCGTGGAATGAAGTGGCCAATGGATGTCATGGCTCTGCTTTTCCACAGGCTCAATAATTTCACTTTGGGGGATTATTTTCACTTAAAGGGGAGGAAAGAAATCCTGTGGGTCTTTGGGAGGAGGAGAGAAACACCAGGGAAGGAATTCCAGCCCAGCCAGGAGCAGTTTGGCTGTCAGGGCTCCACTGGACATTCCCAAACTCCACCACAGGAAGCCTTTCCTGACCTGCTGCAGTGTCAGCACTGATCCCTTTTTGAGGGGAAAGCTGGATTAAACAGCTCCCAGCTCCTTTCCAGGCAGGATTTGTCAGTAATTTGGGGTTTTTTTTCCCCATTTCCCTGCACAGGAAGCTGCTGTCCAGTGACCGCAACCCACCCATTGATGACCTAATAAAATCAGGAATATTACCTATCCTAGTGCACTGTCTTGAAAGAGATGACAAGTGAGTATTGCCAAAACCCCAAATGCTGCCCCAGTTCTTGCTGTTCAGCTGCTGTGCCCCTGATGTGAGTAATAATTCCTGTGGTTTTTCTTCCTCTGCAGTCCTTCCTTACAGTTTGAGGCTGCGTGGGCTTTGACAAACATTGCCTCTGGAACCTCGGAGCAAACCCAGGCTGTAGTTCAATCCAGTGAGTCCTGCAGGGGGGATTTGGTTGGGATCAGGTTGGGATCAGCTTGTCAGTGAAGGAGCTGCTGCCAGGTGGTTTTGCCTTCATTTGCTCAGGGTTTAAACCCACTGGGGTTCCCTAGTGGTGAGCAACAGCTGAAAACTCAAAATATCTTAGAGTTGATATCTGCTGGTTTCCAGTTTTCAGACTTAAAAAAAAACCAAAACAGCAAAAGTCACCAAAAAACTGGAAATAAAACCAAACAGCCCCTCTGAAATATTAATATTCTTCCCTCTTCAGAACAGCAGAAGAGGGAAGAATGTTCATGGACCAGAGGGTGCCTGACACTGAACTCTTCCAAAATCAAGCTGAATTAATAAACCTGTCCTTCCTATCCTGAGGCATGGGGAGGAATTGTTGGAGTCTGAGCTGCCAGGCAAATGAAACTTTGTTCTGGACTCCCAGGCATGTCCTGAAGCAGAGCTTTTTTTGGGCAGGGTTTTTAACTGAGTGAACAAACCAGAGCTTCTTGAAGAATCAAAGATCCTCTGAAATGAGTTTTTCTTATAATTTAAGGGGAAAAAATCACACAAAACTGAAGTTGGCTGCAGGATCAGTTGCTTTTACTTTTGCAAACTCAGTATTAAGAGCCTGTGAACTTTGATATAATTTGGTTTTCACCCTTTTAGGATGTAACCTTTTTCTCCATCCTCTTCCTTTCCCAGTTGCAACCTGAGTTTTCTTTGGGAAATCTAATTAAGAGATAATTTATCCCACCCCTGATCTAGAACACTTTAAATCCAATTTACCAGTGGATTGAGCACTTTGTCAGTGATTTCTGTAGGTCTGTATTGCACTCTGGTAGTCAGTTTAATAGCTGTGACATATGAAATGATGATTTATTTCAATTAAAAAGATACTCTTTTGTCATTTTTTCATAAGAATTTATGAATCTGCTTGCTGGAGATGTTTTTTTCTCCTTGCATACAGACACTGTAAATACCTTTACTTAGCAGGAAATAGGAATCGTGCTGATTTGTTGTTTCTGTAGTAAACACATGGTTTACATTAAGAAAAATGACTAAAAATTTCAAATTTCTCTTGAATATATGAAGTGGATGGGTTCCTTACAGACTGAGCAAGCACCTCAGTGCTGGGGGAGAATAAAACAGGCTCAATTTTGTAAATGGGGATTTCTTTCCTGCCCTCTTCCTGCATGAATTCCCACTCCACTCCTGCTTATTCTCAAATTGCTTCATTTGAGTGGCTGAGTGTGGTCTTTGTTGTTCCTCTGCATAACTTAGCAGAGAAATTCTGAGTTCAATAAATGGAACTAAATTTGGATCCTGACAAGCTTCAGTAAACCTGAGACTTGCAAACAAATTAAATGCCAGGGGTTTAATATTCTCAAGCACAGGCTCTGTAAGAATCTGCAGCAAAGGGAGAATCACTGCAGTGTTTTATTTTAATATCACCTGGGAAATTACTGAAGCTTTGACCAGTTCTGAACAGGAGAGAAACCTCTCACGTGAGAGTTAATTGTGTGAATTATTTGCTCTTTTGAGCTGCATTTTCTAACCATTTCCCTGGGTTCTTTGTGTGCCTTTCAGATGCTGTGCCCCTTTTCCTGAGACTGCTGCATTCACCTCACCAAAATGTTTGTGAGCAAGCAGTGTGGGCTTTAGGGAATATCATAGGTGGGTGTTCCTCCTGCTCCCACCAACCTCTGGGCATGTTTTGTTATTGGCTGGAAAATTGGTCAAGGAATCTTGAGCAATTTGGTCTTGGTGCTGTGGTGGTGGTGGTCTGCCACCCCTTTCCCTTCCCCACCACCAGAAATCAGGAAATGCTGGGCTGTTTTCTGGGGAAATTGGGAAATTATAGGATGTTTTCTGGGAAAATCTCTGAATGCTGGGCTGTTTTTTGGGAAAATCCCTGAATGCTGGGCTGTTTTGTGGGAAAACCTCTCAATGCTGGGCTGTTTTGTGGGAAAACCTCTCAATGCTGGGCTGTTTTGTGGGAAAACCTCTCAATGCTGGGCTGTTTTGTGGGAAAACCTCTCAATGCTGGGCTGTTTTGTGTTAAGACCCCACTGCTTGCCTCCCCCAGGTGATGGACCCCAGTGTAGAGATTATGTCATTAGCCTTGGAGTAGTGAAGCCACTGCTGTCCTTCATCAGCCCCTCCATCCCCATCACCTTCCTCAGGAACGTCACC
>VYXD01001797.1:84125-95824 GCA_013397195.1 Hylia prasina | reverse complement strand
CGCCGCCGCCGCCCCCGGCAGCGGTGGTGATGGTGGGGTGCGGCCGCTGCCCCCGGCACCAACCTGCAGCCCGGAGCCCGTGCGCGGTGCCGCTCTCCNGGGGTCCGTGTCCGTGTGCTGGGGGCTGCAGGGCTCTGGGGGCTGCAGGGGTCTGTGTCCGTGTGCGGGGCTGTGAGGGGGTGTCTGTGCACGAGGTGTGAGTGTCGCTGCTCCTGGGGCTCTCCAGACCCCGAACTCGTCCCAGCCCACTGCTGTCCCCACTTGGAGCAGGGGGAATCACGGTCCCCCCCAGCCCCCTCTGATGTTAATGACTCTGTGACTTGAGCGCACATCCGGAGAGCCTGAGGGCACACCTGGGGCGCAGGAGCGCTCTGTGCCGGGCCGGAGAAGCCGCGGTCCCCGTGTCTGCTCCCCAGAGCCGGAGGGCACACCTGGGGCGGAGGAGCGCTCTGGGCCCCGCAGGAGAAGTCGCGGTCCCCGTGTCTGCTCCCCAGAGCCGGAGGGCACACCTGGGGCGCAGGAGCGCTCTGTGCCCCGCAGGAGAAGCCGCGGTCCCCGTGTCTGCTCCCCGGGCACAGCCGCCCTCAGCGCCAGGGAGATGTGCCCGGACAAGCAGCAGTGTGCTGCCTCCCTGTCCCTCCTCTGTCCCCAAATCTCGCATCTGGGCAAGAACCTGCTTCCCAGCAGCTTCCTCCACTTTCCTCCGTGTCTCTTTCGGAGCAGTCCCAGCAGAAAGAGGGAACTCAGAGGAAGAGGGAAATGGTCACAGATGCCCCCGACCACCACCCTGACCCCCACAGTTCTGCACTTCTGCAGACCATCACAGCTGTGAGGGTGTTTGTCATCACAGCCTCTGTATCACATTAACATTTGGGGAAATTTCTCTTGTGATTAATAAAATATAATCTAATATTGCAGCACTCTTCATTCAGAGATGATGATGACAATGAGAATCAGAGCCAGCAGGGAAATTAAGTCAGTCTTATTATGTTAGGGAGCATTTGGCAAATGTTATGGCAGGTTCCTCCTGACTTGGTAACAGACACTCTGCAGTACCTGCCTAAACTGGCCATAAACCCCCCAAAATGTGTCCATTTTCTGGTGCATGAGCACACCAGCGTGCTTGTCAAAAATAAACACATTAACTCCTGAAAGCAAGGTAATGTAAACACCTTAACAAAACAAATGTCTTTAAAATGAACTTCTGGAACCCACAAATGTAGACGAGACAAGCCATGGTGGCAGGAGGACCCCAGCAATGGGGGTGCTGCTCCAGGCCCCGGCTGAGGGGGGTCTGAGGGGGTCTGCTCTGCTCCCAGCATGGGTCAGGGCGGCGACAAGGAGGGAGGAGGTGGCTGTGGGGAAGGTCCTGGGTCCCTGATGATTGCATTTAGGGGGAGGTTGGAAGTAAGGGTTGGGGAGCCAACCTGCCCCTTCCTCCCCTGGCCCTGTGTGCTCCTGTGGGTTGTCACCCCTGTGCTGGAGGCCAGGCTGGCTGGTCCCGGCTGGAAGGCAGGAATGCCCTATCCTTGAAGAGTTAAACCACAGGAGTTCCCCTTCCTGCTGCACCAGCCGAGACTCAGCAGCTTCCAGGAGTCCACGGGGTGGGAGATGCCCCAGCAGGGAGGGGAGCATGGCCATGCCAGCTCCATAATGCCTGTCCTGGGAGTTGGAACTTCTGTGGAGGGGAGCAGGAACAGCCCCTGCCTGCTGCCAGAGGACCTCAATCTGCCCCAGCTGTGCCCTGGCTTTGCAGAGCCAGTGTGTCCACTTATCTTCATCCTCCTTGTCTTCCTCACCGGTATCTCTGCCATCCCTGAGGATGCCATGGCAACGGGGCCGCAGGGATGGCTGCTGGAGCAGCTGCAGCTCCGTGCAGGGCTCTGAGCCGTGGGTTTGATCTCAGCAGTGCCCCTGCAGCCTGGGGGCAGCAGGATGGGGTCCAGACATCATCAATTTGGGATGAGGTGGCTTTGAGGGGGCCGGGTGCCACCACAGGGTGCTCTGCCCACATGGAACAGCCCTGGTGGGGTGTGGAGGGCTGGGCAGGGCTGGAAGTGCTGCTGGTGGTACCAGTCCCCTGCGGCACGGGTGGTACTGGTACCCAGAATCCTCACCTGGGTAGGGGGCTTCTTTCTCCTGGCAGGACAGAGAGGGGCAGAGGTGACAGAACTGTCACTGAGGAGAAAAGCAGAGATGCTTTGTGGGGCCACCCCAGCACTATCCCACCTGGATGAGCAGCCAGGGAGCTGTCACCCCTTCATTAGAGCCTGCTGGGGTTGTGGTTCGAGTCTGGCCCAGCCTGGAGAAGGGGGAGCTGCGTGCTGGGACTGTAATGGGACTGTCTGGTCTCGGTGGGGTGCAGCCATGGTTCCCAGGGCATTCCAGGGGCTGCAGTGGTGTCTTGAGGGGCTGAGACTGGGAGCAGGGACAGGATGGTGAGGGGCTGTTGGCCCCTTGTTCTCCTCAGCCCTGGAGGAGCTGCAGCCCCCGGCTGAGCTGAGCTGGGTCTGTCTGCTGGGGAAGAGTCTCATCCCAAAGTACCATCCCTGGATCTCCCGGCGCCTTTGGGCTCCCGGCTCAGGCACAGGTGGTTGCCAGTGCAGCCTCACCAAGGGCTGGACCAGCCCCATCTCCCAGGAGGCAGCCGGCACTGGCAACTTCTATTCTGGGAGCTTTGCCGCGGGCTGTGTGAGTTATTCCTGCCAGCTCATCCCTGCACGGCCTCCGTTACAGCCACGTCCTGGGGACTGAGCACAGGCACGGGGAGCTCAGTGGTCTGGGGAACCACTGCCCCTGCTGCTGCTGCTGCTGCTGCTGCTGCTGCTGCTGCCTGGGGCACAGCACGGGCCCCTCCACCTGCGGGACACCGTGGGGCTGCCCTGGGCACAGGGGGTCCGGGCCCACCAGAGTTCAGCCCCAGCTGTGCCCTCCTGGGGTTTCATGGAGGAGAGGGTCCAGCCATGCCCACAGCACCTTGTTTTCCCCTCAGAGCTGAGCAGAGCTGGAGCCTGTGTCAGGTTTGTGACAGCTTTAATTGGGACCCTGATTTGTCCTGCTGGAAAAGTGGCTGCGCCCGAGATCAATCAGCTAAAATCCGCTACGTTAGTGAGAGCCCTGCCGCCTCCTGTGGCCGTGCAGTGCCACTTACCGCTGCTCCTTGTCCCCCCCGGTCCCTGGCTTGGGCGGAGGGTGAGCTGCCCGTGGTGAGGCGCTGCCAGCGCAGCAGCCCCCTGAGCGGGCTGGGGAAGCAGCAGCTCACCCCAGCCCGGGGCACCGGGAGCGAGGGGTGGAGGAGGTGTCTGCGTGACCCCACGTCCTGCCCCACTGCCGAGGGCACGGGGGGCTGGCACAGGTGTCTGGGACCAGAGGGGGGGTCCAAGGGGACCCGGAGTGGGTGATGCAGTGGGTGACGATGCAGTGGGTGATGATGCAGCGGCTGATGCAGCAGGTGATGCAGTGAGTGATGATGCAGCAGGTGATAACAGTGGGTGATACAATGGGTGATGCAGTGGGTGATGCAGTGCTTCTGGAAGAGACTGCATCACCCAAAAGCAGCTGCATCATCACGGGGAGCGGCTCTGATGTCTCTATAGCAACCGTGGGGTAAAAATAGTGCAGCAGCTTTAGGGAGCTGTCAGGGCCTGGCAGGGATTGCTGCTGGGATGGGTGCGTGGGGAGCAGGGGCTCAGCAGGGAGCAGGGCTCGCCGTGCTGCCACAAGCTGCTGCCCCACCAGGGCTACTCTGGGGCCTTCCACAGCCGAGGGAAGGAGGGAACAGGGTGTGGGGATGCAGGTGTGGGGCTCAGGTGAGGGGCTCCAAATGTGGGGGTCAGGCAGGAAGCACAGCAGCACAGAGCCCCTGATTGCTTCTGGGGCTGACTCCCTGCCTGTCCCTGCCCCTGACTCCCTGCCTGTCCCTCACCCTCTCCTCTGCCTGTCCCCTGCCCCTGTGGTGGCTCCTGGCTGAGGGGACAGTGACAGCTGTTTGCAGAGCAGGGTTGGGAGGTGCACAGGTGTGCAGGACTCCCTGTGCCCGATCACACCTGCACTCTCACTGCCGCTGTGGAGAACTTGGATCCAAGGCTGGATCCAAGACTGGCAGCTCTGCAGCTGCACCATGGACCTCACAGGTGGCTGTGCCTGCTGTCCCCTCTCTGAGCTGGGGACTTCCATGCCCGTCTGAGGCTTGAACAAAGTTTCGACCTGTCCTGTAAGCGGTAGGATTTGGAGACGGGTGAGATGGGGATCTCTCCAGACTGACTCAGACTAACACATTGTGGAAAGGTCTGAGAAGGGCACTCTGGGGGTCCGTGGTGCTGGGCAGGCAGGACTGCTCCCCTTTGAGTCCCTGCTCAACTGCTGGGCCTTGGAGAGGGGCAGCTTCCATCCCTTGGGCCCTGAGCACTGGGCTCTGGGGATCTGGGCTGTGGGACTGGGTGGGATGCAGGTGAGGGGCTCTGGGGACGCTGTGAGGCCCTCAACTCTCCTCCCTCACTGGGAGCAGGGCTGGGAGCTGTCCTGGCGGGCAGAGGGGCACGGGATAGTGTTTCTCTCCCCATCCTTGCCCTTGGCTTCTCGTGCCCCTGTGTCCCCCACCGGACCCCCGGGTCCCCTGTTCCTCCCACCTTCCCTCTCCCAACCCTGCAGTTGCTGTTGCCTTGACAACACATCTCTGTCCCTGCACTCCTCCATGACTTTCCCTTTGCCGTCTGCACATTCTGGCACCCCCACGGAGGGCTTTTCCCCGGGGTGGGCTCCAGAGGGGCAGCAGAGAACCCCTCCCACCAAAAGGCTGGAAATACCCTTGGGACCAGGGTGGAAATCACCAGATCCCGGCAGGAGGGAATGAAGGTCTGTGGGTGGTGGTGGAAGAGGAGGCCGGTTGTGCTGTAATTGGTGAATCACTGAATCCTGGAATGGTTTGGGCTGGAAGGGACCTTAAAGCCCATCTCATTCCAAGCCCTTGCCGTGGGCAGGGACACCTTCCACTATCCCAGGGCACTCCCAGCCCCATCCACCCTGGCCTTGGACACTGCCAGGGATGGGGCAGCCACATTCTCCTGGGCAGGCATAGAAGGGATGGAGTGACAATGCAACTTGTGTGATTATTTGCCAATTAAGATGAGAATGTGCTGTGTTGGGGCAGGGATAAAAAAATTCTTGGACTCTCTGGGCACTGTGTTTATTGCTTGTGGCAATGGGCAATAAATTCCTTGTGGTTTTGGGTGTATTTTGGGGGGGGTTTCTGGTTTTTGATAGGTGATTCCCTGCCCTGAGCTCCTGGAATCAACGCTGCAGCTCCACTGCTGGCAGGGCACAGGTGCTGAGTTGCAACATGTGCCTTGCCATGGGATGGGGATGCAGACCCCAGCCATCACCCAGCACTGTCCTGTGTTTTCTTAATATCATTAAAGCGAGTTTTATAAATATTCATGGCAAGAAAATCAATGCAAAAATATTCCATTCTCTCGTTTCACTTTTTTAATTTTAGAAACTTGTTTTCTCTCTCGAGAAGCTATTACAATGCTCTTTGGGTTGTGTTTAATTCCTAATTCTGATGAACCCCCACAGGGAACAGCAACAGGAAAATGTCAGTGCCTGGTCCCTGGGAATGGCAGAGGTGAGGGGCTCCAGACTGAACTGGACATAGAGCCCAGGATCTGGGCAGCTGGATCCTGACTCAGCCAAAGCTGAGGGATGAAATGTCCTCAGCCTAGGGAAGAGCAAGCTCTGGGAAGACCTTAGAGCTCCTTCCAGAGCCTAAAGGGGCTCCAGGAGATCTGGAGCGGGACAAGGGCTGGAGGGACAGGACACAGGGAATGGCTTCCCACTGCCAGAGGGCAGGGCTGGATGGGATGCTGAGAAGGGATTTTTCTCTGAGGGTGGGCAGGCCCTGGCACAGGTTTCCCAGAGAAGCTGTGGCCGTCCCTGGATCCCTGGAAGTGTTCCAGGCCAGGCTGACCGGGATTAGAGCAGCCAGGGATAATGGAAGGTGCCCATGGCAGGGGGTTCCCAAGTGAAGCCCAGGGCACCCTGTGCCAGCGCCGCTCCCGCTGCGGCTGCCGGCAGGTGAGCAGAGGCGCTGAGCGGAGGCAGGAGAGGATCCAAGTTTGCACTCCTCGCAGCGCGTGTCGGAAGAGAACGGATCCGTATTTAATGACAGAGCAGCGCAATAACCCGCAATTAGCCGCGCTCGGTGCCTGCGCGGGCGGCGCTCCCGGGCCGCGCCGGGGGAGCGGGGCCGCGCCGTGCCCTTCCCCGGGGGGGCACCCCCCAGTGCAGCCCCCGGGGGCCCGGGGCTGCCCGTGCCCTTTGGTGTCTGGCGTCTGCGGGGTGCCCCCCGAGCCCCGGGCTCCTGTGCCCCGCCGCAGCCGGTGTCCGTGCTGCGGGCCGAGGCCGGGCTGGCAGGGACAGCGACACCGGGGGCCGTGGGACGTGCAGGGGCCGCGGCGCACGCGTGTCCCCGTGCCGGGCTCCGGGTGCTCGGCCCCGGCTGCCCCAAGGGCTGCGTCTACTTTAATATCTCTGCCGAGCGAAATTTCCGGCTGCGGCTTTCATGTCCGCTGGGACACTTATGAAATATCCGGCTCCTGTTTTTTTTCCCGAAGAAGTGGAATTTCCTATTCGGGGCTTTAATACCAGGGCTACGTGCTCGGGGCGAGCGGCGGCTGCGCGGCAGCAGCCCCGGAGCTGGCTCAGCCGTCCCCCCCCGAGCCGTGGACTGGGGCCGGCGAGGGGAATTCGGCTGCCTCAGGAGTTTTCCGGTGGCGCTAAGCCGTCTTTTCATGGCTGATCACCCCACCTGCCACGGGGGAAAGGCAAATACGCACTGACAAGCCGCCGGCGGCTGTTTGCACAGGGATCACATGAGGTCCCGGCCCCCCTGTGAACCCCTCATGCAGAAGCGGCCGGCAGAGCTCAGGCGCTCACATCTGGGGCTCCGGAGGCTCCAGGCGCCCACCCCATCCATTTCAGCGTTCCCGGTAGCTTCAGGCACTCACCCTGGCCAGTTTGGGGCTCCCGGAAGCTCCTGGTGCTCCCCAGAGGAGACCCCCGGTGCCGAGGGGTGCCGTGACCGCCCCGGTTCTGTCCCTTGACCGGCTCACGGTGGGATGGTAGGGACCACCCTCCTCATCTCTCACTTCATTTTGTGGGTTCGCGGCCACCTCCACCCTTCCCTGGGCGATGGGGGCGGCCAGAGGGGCTGCGTGGGCTGCCTGTGGAGCAGTCCTGGGACCCCCAAGCGCTCCGAGCCCACTGGTGCCAGCCCACTGCACTGTCTGCCCACAGCTGTGGTGTGGTGGGGTCACATCCTGCCCCCCTAGGCCTGGGTCCGGAGTCACCGAGGGGGACAAAAAGCCATCGACGAGGAGTGACCGAGCCTGTCCCAAACATTGACCCTTCCCTCTCCAAGGGGACGCTCGGGTTTCACGGTGGGGACTGGCTGCGGCAGATCCCCCGATCCCCGGCCGTGGTGCACATGCAGCCGGGGGCAGCCCCGGCTGTCCCCAGAGGAGAAGGGAGGAGTGAGCAGTGCCTGGCACCAGCAGTGTGGCCACCGGCTGAGCCCGGGGGCCCAAGGCTCCCGCACCGGGGCTGTGCCTGTAAATCAGTGCCTGGGGCCAGGCCGGGGCCAAGCTCAGGAGCAGGAGGGTCTGGGTTTAGGGGGTGCATCTTTAGGGGTGCATCCCCTGCCCAGGCCAGCCTGTGCATGCAGTGCCTGACATGGAGCTGCTCCTCCACTTTGGCCCCTGCCCTGATGGCTGCACCTGGAAATTAAGGGGGTCTGGGGCACCCACACCTGTGAGGCTCAGGGATCCCTTCCAGCCTCTGCCAAGCAGCAGGGTGTGCAGGGAGCTGCAGGGGAGTTCTGGCAATGTTTTGGGGAGCCCCGTGAGGCTGCAGCAGTCAATGGCTGTGGGGCTCATGTGGGGCCAGGACAGCCCTGGGGTGTGGGCTGTGCAGCTGAGGGGTTCCGGCCAGGCCAGGCTCTATCCCCTATGGAAAGAAACCTCCTCCCTGTGCTGGCTCCTTCCTCTCCACCCAGCCACACATCCATGAGCAAGCCCCCCAGAATGCCAGCGTGCCGGCACACACCCTGCAAAACACTTCAGGAAAGACCTGACCGATGGGAATAGCTGGAAAACTGGGAAAAAGAGGATGGACGTGTGAAGGGATTCCTGGGTGCTTCAGAGCATCAGTTTGTCGTGCAGGGGCAGCCCCTGTGGGACCCCAGGCTCGGTGGGACGTGGGCTGCAGCACCCCAAGCCGGGTGGGAGCATGGGGCTCTGCCAACAGACACCCCCTTACCTCATCCTGGGCTTCGCTGCCCTTGTCCCTCTGGAGCTCAGCATTTCCTTCATCTGCTGTGGCTGGCAGGAACTCACCTAGAAAACCAGGGAAATGTTGGGAATAAATAGCTTTAAATGGGAACAATTCCAGGCGCAGGAAAGCACAGGAGTTTTACACTCATTTCTTACTTTTATAATTATTCTTTACATTGATCCCAAAGAATTCCAAGCTAACTTCACTGAAACACAAGCAAACAGGAATGCATTAAAAAGCATTTCAAGACCTTTTCCGAAAGGATGCATTTTCCTGCTGGAGACCTGCTGCAGATGCTGAAAGGGAAAATCCCGGAGTGACGGGACCTGCCAGGTTTTAGTGAAAAAAGATTCTCCTGTATCCCTTGCACTTGCTTTGCAGTCGGTTTATCCTGCGCCAACATCTGGAGCTGCACATGCACGGATGCCTGCTGCAGCTGGAGCTGCAGCTGGAGCTGCAGCCGGAGCCGGGGTAGCCCGGGGGCCACCGGGGCCAGCGTGTCAGGACGGTCGCTGGTGTCACTCGCATACCCTTATCAGTTCTCCGTCCAACAGTCAGAGTGAAGAAGCTGGGCTGGAAAAGTGATAAGGGCACGAGAGCGGCCTCAGGAGACGCTCCTCTGGAGCCGTGGGGTGTAACCACCGGCCGGTGCGGTAACCAGGGGATGGAGGCTGGGGTATCACCGGCAGCCTCTTGTCGCGGCCGGCGCTGTCTGCGGGGAGCGGGACGGCGACGGGAGGCGTCGTGGGGACCTCGGGGCGCCGCAGCCCAGCCTGGCCGCGCTCCCGCAGCGAGTGCCCCGCGCCCTGGGCTCCGTCTGCTCCAGCCCCCCGGACACTCCCCATTCACAACTTTCATAACTCAGTCCCCTCCCTGCGGGGAGGGCCCGTCCCTGCGGGGCTGAGCCGGCACCCGGCCGGGTGGGACCTGCCCGCCGCCGGATTAAGCTGAATAAATCGGGGGGGTGCAGCCGGGAGGATTCGTCTGACGCTGCAGAAAGGCACCCACGGCCGCCACCGTCCCCAGCCCGCCGCCACCGCGGTGCCGTGGGACCGGGGCTGGGGTGTCCCGTCCCGAAAGGCAGGAAAACCCCATGGCAGGTGGCAGGGGAAGGGTCCAGTACCACTGCTCCCACTCCAGCTGCTCTGAGAGGTGTGGGGGCACCCGTGCCAGTGGTGATACCCCATCCTGTGCCCCAAGGCAGCTCCCCCTGTGTCACCATGTCCCCATGCTGTCCTTCACATCTCTGCTGGGTGCTCGAGGAGAGCAGCTGAGCCTGGTCTGTCCCGGCTGGTCACGGGCATTCCTTGCAGCACAGTGGGGCCAAAGATGTCTGGGGGCCGTGGCCAGCCCCGGTCACCAGCACCTTCCCCCTGGAGTGTCCCAACCCTCCTGTTTTCAGCCCCAGTGCAGCCGAGGCTGGAGGGAGCAACCCAGATCCCCACTGCCAGCCTGGGCCTGTGTGAGCTTGCCGTGGCACTGAGGCCGCTAGGGCAGGGTCCCCTGCCAGGCGTGAGGGGACTTGGGCTGGGCCAGAGATTCTCCTGCTGTGAGTCAGCAGCACATGAACCCTGGAGCTCCGGGTGGTGCCAGGCAGGTTGTCCTGGCTCAACTGCCCTGGGGCCAGGGACTTGCTGTCCTTGGGGGGTGGGTGTGTGTGGGGTTTGGCAGCAGCGATGAGAAGGGTGGAGGTGACAAGGCAACTGTCAATACCAGTTGATTCAGGTGCCCTACATCCTCCCTGTCCTCCTCTCAGCATCTCCTTCCTCCTCACTTGCTGCTTCCCAGGGCTTTGCTGCCCTTTCTGAAGCATGGAATGAGCACAGGATGACATTTCAGGTGGAAGATAGCGTATTTTTTTTTCAAACTGAAACATCTCTACAGTTCCTGTTGGAGGAGAGTGAGCTGTGGGAACTCCTGCATGCATGGGACACCAAGGCTTGTGTTGGCCATGGCCATGTGTTGTAGCTGCAATTCCTTCTGGTTTTGGTCCAGGTTTATTTGCTGCTCAAAGGACAAAAGATGGCGATGGGGCTGGTACGCCTGGCCCACAGTGCAGGGGGCAGCTGGAGCCACTGGCCAGCACCGTGTTCCCTGTGTCCCCCAGGGCTGGGACACTGCCCTGTGCCCCATGACCTGGGATCTGGCCCACCAGAGCCACCCCACAGGGTAGGAGAGAGGGGGAGATGATGACAACCACATCCCCTCTGTTTTGGATGGTGGGAGAGAGAGGAGTACGACAAACCAGGGCAGCAGCAAAGGGCTGTGAGAACACACCACTAGCGCAAGGGGTTCATGCCCAACAAGCACGTCCTGCCCGACCTCCCCCTGCTAAAGCCAGGGCATGGCCACAGCCCTTCTCCTGGCTGTGATGAGTCCCAGGCAGTTTTGGGAAAACCCGGTGTTCCAGGGAGCAGCCAGCCCCAGCCCCACGGTATTGCTGGTGCTCTCAGGGCGCTCCCGCCTGCCCCGGCAGGGCTGGGTCCCTCCCCAGCACGGTGGGAACTGCAGGGCCAGACAGGGCCTGCGGGGCTGGCTGCGGCCAGAGCCAAGGCTTTGATGTTCCTGAGCCACTGGGCAAGCACAAAACACGGCGCAGCCCCCGGTCCCGTGTTGGTTTTGGTGATTATGTAGCTGAGCGGCTCCCGGGATGTGAACATTCAGTCCAGAGTAAACAAGGCTTGCTCCGAAAGGGGCTGCTTGGCACCGAGTGCTGGGTCCCGTGATGGCAGAGGGAATGCTGTGCCCAAAGCAGGGCCACAGTGGGGCCGGGGCAGAGCAGGTGAGGCTGTGATATCCCATCGGATCTCCAGGGCGAGGACTGTCCCGTCGTGTCCTGGCACGGTGGGAGTCACCAGGGGCTGGAGCCTTGGGTGCCAAGCAAACGTCTGGCACTGCTGCTCCCATCAGCAGGTTTATTTGTGCTGCCTGTGCCCCCCACACCTCTGTTATTAAAGAGTGAGAGCTCTCCTGCTGCCGCTGGAGAGGGGGGAGGCCTGCTGGGGCCGGGGGAATCCCCCTGAGGTGGGAGGAAATTGCAAATACCTCCGAACACATCCCTCCCCCATTCCTCCCCTGGCGCTCCCTGCTCGGAGAGGCTGGATGGGACCCCCGAGGGCATGGAGGGCCCTGGCGTGTCCCACCAGCTCCACAGACAGCCTCGTGTCCCGTGGGCACCTCGGGGTGATGTGCCAGGACTGGCAGCAGACTGAGCTTCCCGAAACTCCAGCTTAGGTCTGTGCTGGACTGCTTGGAAGGGACCCCACAGAGCATCTGGTTCCAGCTCCCTGACACGAGCAGGTCTAACCCAAACCTTCCACCGGAGCAGCTGGCTCCAAAACCCGTCCCACCCGGCCTTAAGCACTTCCAGG
>VYXD01001797.1:65744-77028 GCA_013397195.1 Hylia prasina | reverse complement strand
ACACTCCCTGCTCCCTGCTCCACCCTCCCTGCTCCACACTCCCTGCTCCCTGCTCCACCCTCCCTGCTCCACACTCCCTGCTCCCTGCTCCACACTCCCTGCTCCCCGCTCCCTGCTCCGTGCTCCCGGGGCAGAGCTCCCTGCAGCCCCGGCCCCTCTCCTCACACCCCCAAGGGTGGGTGGGGCACTGCCAGGCTGAGCCCAGGGGGCTGCTGCTGCCACAGCCACTCTGCAGAGACCCAAGGGTCCAGCCCTGCCCCACACTGCAGGGTGGGTGGGCGCTGATGGATGCACCCACCGGGCTTGTTCGGGTCAGGGCTTCCCATCTCCAGCCTCAGGAGCATCTCCAGGGGCTGGCAGGGGCCTGGCAGTGAGACAGGCAGTGGGCAAGCAGCTCTGCCCACAGGGCTGGGCTGCCAGGGGCTGCTGCAAGTGTCACTGCACTCCTCGGAGTGTGATCCTGTCAGAACGGGGACAATCCTGTCCTGGGAGCCTGGGCACTGTCCCAGCAGAATTGCTCAGGGTTTGGCTGCAGTCCTTGTTCAGACACATGGTGCGAGTTTTCATCCACAGCGGAGCAGCTGTGGCTGCCCCTGGATCCCTGGCAGTGCCCACGGCCAGGCTGGACACTGGGGCTTGGAGCAGCCTGGGACAGCGGGAGGTGTCCCTGCCATGGCAGGGGTGGCACTGGGTGGGCTTTAACATCCCTCCAACACAAACCAATCTGGGATTCAATGGAACTTCTCCAGAATTAGTGCTGGAACCTGGGGTGGGAAGGCTGGGGGCAGCTGAAGGAGAAAAGCCGTTCCTGGCCCCCCCAGGCTGCTGGGGGAGCTGCTGGGAACGTGCTGGGGCCTTTGTGTCTCCTGTGCCAGAACTTGGGAGAGAAGGATGTACAGAGCAGTGGGGGAGTGGACGCCAGTCACCATGGCAACCGGGATGGAAACATCATCAAAATGTGTCAAACGAGGGGAATTACAAAAAATAGAAACCCAGCGTGGTGTGGGCAAACATTGCAGCTTCGTGGGGCTGCTCCTGACAGCACCTCGGCAGCCTCCCCGTGCTGTGGTGGTGCTGCCACCGCCACCTCCCAGTTGTGCTGTCACCTGGGGCACAACCTGTGCTGTCCTGTGGCCCCCAGAGCACCCCCGAGGGGACCCCTGTCCCTCAGATCAGCCGGGCAGCCACGGGCTCCTCACCAGCACAGGGACACGGCCCTACATCTCCAGTGAGGGCACAGCCATGCACAGACACGCCCCGCACCTCAGCTGGCACCGTGTCACCTCTGCATGAACCCCCCTCCACAACCAATTAATTTGTAATAACAAGCCATGTGCTTGTTTCCAGCTGGGTTTTTTGGTTTTTTTTTTTTGAGTAAATGAATTTGTAAACAATTTGTGCTATTTTATCTGTCACTTACGCTCCCAGGATTTGTAATTTTAACGCATGACATCAGTTAATCGCAATTCTCTTCCAGCAATAGTTTTAATTAAAACCACTTTCCCCATTTTTGGCTAATTCAGCGCTGTCACTGAGGGCTGCAAATGAGATCACAGGCTGGTGATTGTTGTTGCTGCTGTTTTATATTCGCCGCTGACGTTAGGAAGTGGGGAGGAGCAGGGGTGGAGTGGGGATGGAGCAGGAGCCCACTGGGGCTGCCCGTGCAGGGCTGCGGGACCCAGCGATGGCAGCGGGGCTGGAACGTCCGAGCTGGAACGTCCGAGCTGGAACGTCCGAGCTGGAACGTCCGAGCGTTCCGGCACGGCCATGCCCCGCCGGTGCAGGAGCCTTTACCCGCAGCTCAGCTTTCCAGCCGATCCCAGCGGAGCCGGGAGCGCGCCGCGCTCCGCAGTGACCCTGCCCTGGCTGGAGGAATTCAGTGCAAGCGCTGCAGCAGCAGCAGCTTTGTCAAATCATGAGCTGTAATTGCCTCAACTTCACGGCCGACATCACACGCTGCTCATTACAGACACGGCTCCTGATTCCCAAATCCATCCCCAAAACAAACAGCTCCGACACCTGATCTGCTGTTCAGATTCGCCGGTGCTCCCTGCCCTGACAAGTTGCTAACGAGCTTCCCCCAGCAGCCAGGAGCCGGGATGAGCCCTGACGGCCGGGATGAGCATCCACAGCGACGCCGGGATGGCAGCACGGATCCCAACCCGGCTCCAGATCCGGACCCGCGGCAGCCGGGGGCTGATGGGGACAGGCCGTACACAGTGGCCTCCGCGAGCAGCCGGGTGTGCATCGGCCTTGGTGCCCTCCAGCCCAGCCCTGCCCTGGGGAGGGGTCCCAGCAGCACACCCTGCCCTGGGGAGGGGTCCCAGGGGTCCCAGCAGCACACCCTGCCCTGGGGAGGGGTCCCAGGGGTCCCAGCAGCACACCCTGCCCTGGGGAGGGGTCCCAGGGGTCCCAGCAGCACCCCCTGCCCTGGGGAGGGGTCCCACCCCCTGCCCCGTGTGCAGGGCTGCCGGGGTCACCTCCAGCCATCACGGGCACATTCAGGCCACTGTCGGCTCCTGCCACCCCGTGCTGCCAGCACTGTGACCACCCCTCCAGCTGCCCTTGTCCCAGACTTACTTTTCCAGTGGATATTTAATTTGCTTCACTCTGGGCAGATTAATTTGTTGGGATTTTTAAAAATCTCCCTTTTTTCCAAGCTGCATTTCAGTTAGCCAAGGTGCAGTGATGCTGGGGTCAGATTTACACCTCCCCCAGCCCCGTGCCTGGCCTGGGGCTCCTGCTCCTTGTGTGCACACCCAGGGATGGCTCCAACGGGCGGCATTTGGCATCCAGAACATTTTTAACTTGGAAAATAGGAAAAAAATCAAGCGATGACAAGCGTATTTATTTGTGCAGCCGACGCTGCCAACGGCTGGGGTTTAAAGGCGTATTTTTGCCATTTACTGAAGTCAGTTGGAACAGAGAGACCAAATCCAACGCGGTGACACCTCCGACGGCTTGGAAGGGCTCCTTCAGCTGCAGCAAAGCTCAGCAGGTTTGACATTTGAAACTCCCTCATTCCACTGCCAGGCAAAACCTGGGGCCTTTGCACTGTATTTTTCCTGCTGTTCCTCAGTGCAAGAATTCCTGCTTTTTCTGGTTTTGCACCATTATGAACACACCAGCTCAGGAAAAAAAATAAAATTCTGCTGTAATGATAAAATTGGCTCTGGAATAGCAGGAATCTGGCTTGTCCATGTGGTGCCAGGCTCTGGGGAGCTCTTGGATACCAGGGCTGCAGTCATTGTGTCACTGTTCTGAGCACAAAAACACCAGGAAAGCGAGATTTTAAAGGATTTGATGTTCGGCTTTTCAGGATTAACTCCTAAACTAAACAACAATCCCTGAGGTGCTGCCACAGGCAGGAGGAAACTCTCCCCATACATGCTCCCCTTCTGCGCTGCTGCTGCTCCCCAGAGCCTGCTGCTGCAGGGGATGGAGGTTTGTCCCCCTCCCCTCAGCCCCAGCAGCCGGGGCCCCTCCCCGCCGGCACGGAATCCTCCTCCCGTGGGTTCAGCCCGGGACAGCAGGAGCCAGGCAGGGAGGATGGGTGGGGGAGGAATGCAGTGCAGGGGATGTGGGAGGGATGCAGCAGGAGGGAGAGATGCAGAAGGGACGTGGGAGGGGTGCAGCAGGAGGCCTGCAGCGTGCACCCTGCGACCCTTTCCAGCATCCCCCCCGGCTGCTGCCTCCACTCTCCGGCCACCTTTCCTGGGTTTCTCCTCCCGGGACTGAGACAGGTCCTGCCAGGTCTGTGTGAGGCTGATGGCACCAGTGGAAAACTCTGGGATGGGGGATCAGTGGATAGAACAGCTCCAAGCTGGGATGCCACCAGGTGAAGGTTCGTTAGCTCTCATTAGCCCTCATTAGCAATGGACTCCAGGTGCATGAGAGGCGGCACCCCAGGCACAGGCAGCACTGCTGGGGGTGTTCCTGGGCCACTTCCAGGCATAAAAGGGGCAAACGCTGCCCAGTGTGTGCAGGGTGGGGTCTGTGGGTCCTGGGTTGTGTTTGGGGGCAGGTGGTGCCACTGCTCAAGCACCACCTGGGCCAGGAGATGGGCATTCCCAGGGGAATCCCTGCAGCTCCAGCTGTGCATGGCAGATGATCAGGAGCACCAGTGCATTCCTCTCGGAGGTGATCCCCAGTGCGGCCTGCCCGGGGCCAGGTGAGCTCTGCCCTGCTCGTGCTGGGCATGGCCGTGTGCTGGGGATCCTGGAATGTGCTCCCAGGTGATGCCAGTGCCATGCCCTGGTGGCACCTATGGCTGTCCTGTTTGGGTTTTTTTGGTGAGCAAGTTAGAGGGAAACAGGTCACTGCTGCTGAGGCTCCCGGGTTACATAAACACTGGTGAGTGACCCAGGTTGTGCAAGAGCCTGGCCTGTCTGAGCGTGTGCTGTGGTTTGGAGAATCATGAAGGCAGGGACCTGCAGACAGGTCAGTCGAGGTGAGATAGGAGCTGGGAATTCTTCCCTGTGAGGTTGGTGAGACATTGGCACAGGTTGCTCAGAGCAGCTGCGGCTGCCCCATCCCAGACCTGTTCAAAGCCGGGCTGGAGGGGCCTGGAGCAGCCTGGACCAGCGGGAGGGGCCGTGCTAGCAGGGAATGGCAGACCTGGATCCCCGTGGATGCTGCAGCTGATAAGAGATAACACAGCCCTGTGTGTGAGAAGCGCGGCCAAGCTGGGGCAGGATCCGGCCTGCGGGTGCAAAGCAGGTCCGGCCCCGTGTGCTCTGCCTCAGGAAGGATGCCCGAGAGCAGGAGGGGTCCCGGAATCCCCCAGCCCATCCCGAGGCGCAGTGGGACTCCCGCAGGGGCTGCCGGCCGGCCCGGGGAGAGCAGCAGGGAGGGAGGAATGCCGCCGGCTCTGTGGATCTGGGCAGGCTCTGCCCTCCCGGAGCCGCATTTTGCTGCCGCCGGCGCTAACTAGGTCAGGCGGGACCAGCCGTACCTGTCCCTGCGGCAGCGCTCGGCGCGGCACCGGCTGTCCCACCTCGGGGACACGGCCGAGGGTGACCCTGGTGGCTCTGGTGACCTCGGCGAGCGGGGGCAGCCGCGGGGCAGCAGCGGAGCGGGGCCGGAGGGTGCGGGCAGAGCCCCCGGGGACCCTTCGGCAAAACCTTTGGTGCCTCCCCGCGTCGTGCTCGGCCGTGCGCAGTGAGCACATCCCCTGCAGCCTCTTCCTCCTCCCTGGGCTGAGCAGCGCTCCTGCTAAAAACGGGAATTCTGCTGTTTTAAATACCAGCTTGCGGGATGATTCAGTGTCTGCTCAGGCAGACACGAGGCAATGAGGATGTTGCTCTTCAAGCCTAATTCTGGGGGAAGCTCTTCCTTCTGTGCCGAGCGTCCCCAGGGATGTGGTGAGATGGAAAACCCCCGGACACGGGACAGGGTCCGGCGGCTCCCCTGAGCTGTGACCACGAGGCGCTGCCTTCCTGGACGGGGAGAATGTGCCGACCCCTGCGGCAGGATCGCCTCTCCAAACCTTCTTTGTCAGTGGTCTGCAGAGCCTCCGGTGTCCCTGCAGCTCCCACAGCTCCCTGTGCCTTTGGAGCCGCATCTTCCCTGCCAAATTCCCATCGTCTCGCTGCTTTTCCTTGCCCTGTGTCTCCAGCACATCGTCCCCTCTCCAGATGGGGAGGTGAAGGTGCTGGGGTGCCCCAGCCCTGGTCCCTGACCCCCTGCTTTCTCTGCTGGGGTAAAACCCTCCCTCCAGCTGCTGCCAGAGCTCTTACATGGATAATGTCACTGGGAGCAGTAGGCTTTAGCAGAAAATTCCCTCTTTCAGACGTGATTGATTTGGATTCCCCCCAGTCCTGGTTTCCAGGCACCAATGGCGCTGGAAGCGCTCTCCTGGTGACAGAAAATCCATGGAAAAGCAGGCAGCCTGATGAAGTATTCATGGGGATTTTTATCACTGGTTTTTACCCACTGCAGGAAAGTCAGCTTTATTTTTAGTGAATGATGGATCCAGCAGTAACAGGAAAAATACTCCATTTCCCTTTGAGCTGCATGGGAGGCATTGGAGAGGGCCCGTGCCTGGGAGTGGGAACTAAGCAAACCACCAAAGTGTTTCCTGGCTGACTCTGGGATCACTGGAACACCTGGAGGAGGCTGTGGCTGATCCTCTGCTGCCCCAAGTGCTGCAGCCCGTGGCTCCCGCCGGACCCAGGCTGAGCCTTCAGCGATTCCCAGGCCACAGTGTTCCATGCCTTCCCTAATCCCCAACCTGCCTCTGTCCCAGAGAGAGCAGGAGGATGAATCACAGCTGATTAATTGGCCTTATCCAGAAGAATCTCCCTGAATTAGCAAATGTTTTGTTTTATTTGTTTCTCTCTGGGCAGGACAGGAAAACAACCCTCAGTGCCCTGCAGCTGCACCCGTGGCTGTGCCAGTGTCACCCCCAGGAGTCCTGGTGTCACTGAGCCCCAACAGGACACACACATCTGGCTTCAGACGGTCTTAAAACGTATTTCTCAGCCAGCCAAGCTCAGCCACTGCCTTCCCGGGGTTTTCCCACTGCCTTTTCCCCACGGGCACTGCTTGCAGCCCGGCCGGTGCCGAGATGTGCTCTGTCAGCAGCAGATGCTTAATCTGTTCAAAAATAAATCCATCACCCTCCTGTGACTGATGGGAATCTGTTACAGCAAATCCCACTGTAACGTGGAACCGGCCACGGCTGCCAAACTGCAGCACTTTGTTCCTGCTGGGCTCCAGGGAGGGTTTGGGACGCTCTGCTGTGGGTCTGGGGCAGCTCTGGAACTCAGCACCCCCTGCCTGTGTTTGTGCCCATTTCTGACACAGCCACAGGTCACTCCCAGCGGGGACAGAGAGACCTGGGCCTGCCTTGGCTCTGACAGGGGTGTCCTGTGGGTGGCCTGGTGTCCTGCTGTGGCCGTGGCCATCCCCCCATGCCCTCAGGGCAGACAATCCCAGTGCCCTGTGAGCAGCTCCTGCTGGGAGCGACTGCGGAGCCTCTGCCCTGCAGCAAGTGGGGCCAGAGCCGGTTCAGTGAGCGACCCCGTGTGCTGCCCACGGCCTCCTGCACCCCGGCTGTGCCGAGTGTCAGCTGCAAACAGGGACTGTATCACCCCCAGCACAAGCCCTGTGGCTTCGGCAGCTCCTTCTGCACCTCACAGGGACCCGAGCGCTTTGTTGTCTTCCCAACTGGCTGGTAGAGAGACAGGGGGAAAGGATTTCTTGGTGACAGTAAGGAATGAGTCAGTTCCAGAGATCCGGATATTAAATCCTTAATTAGCGACAGCCTTTGGTGTGCAAGAACCCAGCAGGGCTCTTCCCAGGAGTGCTGGCAGCAGTTGAAGTGCTGGCCTTGCTCCCCCAGGCTAATCCTGGTGGCCCTGGGGATTACCTGCTTGGGCACGGTGCGTCCAGCCCCAGGACAGATTGTCCGAGGTGATCCTGCCATGCCTGCAGCACCTCCCACCTGGGCATGTGTGCCCAGCTGGGAGCCAGGTGATACAGTCAGACACAGGGGATAGGGATGGTTGTACCTGGTGATACCTTGTACCTGCAGGGACAGGAAACAGCTTTTAAATCCCTGAACCCTCGGCATTGGGGGTTCAGTGCTGTTCTGTCTGTCAGGTGGCAAATCCCATGTGTAACAGCAGGGACCTCAGCCTATAGAGTGCAGCACCACACGGTTATAGAACACCCTCTTGGCTACAACGCCTTCTGAGGGCTTGCAAAACACAGCAGTGCCTACAAATACCTGGTTGCCAAACCCCTGCTGCAGGGTGTCTGTGGTACTGGGGTGTCCCAATGTGGGGATGCTCTGGACACATCCCTGCACTGGCGGGGTTCCCATCCCTGTCTGTGCTCCCTGGTGCCCTCAGTGTCCTCCCTGTCCCTGCTGGCCCTGTGTGGGGCAGCCCCAGCCCTGCCAGGACACAGCCCGGGTGCTGCCGTGTGCTCTCCGTGGAGGTGGAGAGGGCTCACAGCAGGCCATGGCAAACCTGGCCACGGGCGTCCTCCTGCAGCCCTGGGACACTGCTTGGGGTGACACTCGGGGGCTGCAGGGCTCCACGTGGGTGGGGTGCTTGGTGCCTTTGCCCTGTGCCTGCCCCTGCCCTGGAATGGGGATGGCTGCTCTCTGTGCCCGGGGCCAGGTGCTGCTGCTGTGTCACTGTCCCAGTGGGGACAGCTGTGGCCAGCGGGGATGCACAGACCCATTGGTGACCCACGGCTGTCCCGTGGGGAGGGCAGCTGCCCAGCAGGGCCAGGGCTGTGTGGAGATGCTCTGCCCGAGGCAGGCAGGGGTCTCTCTGTGCCATGGAAAGGCAGGGCTGACACCCTCAGCGCTGCTGTGTCCCTCGTCCCACGCCCCTGCCAGGGTGAAGGAGCCCAGCGAGCCCTGGCTTGATGCAGCGTGGGGAGGCAATTCTTCCCTCCATCCCTCGGGAGAGGAAGCTGGCACCCCAGCCAGGAGCTGGGAGTGGTGTCAGAGCCCTCTCCACAGGCTCAGGAGCGAGTGAGAGCTGCTGGCATAAATTACCAGGCTGTCATCCCTGGTGCTGAGATTCCCAGGGAACAGCTTAGCGGTTCAAAGGGCTGCTGAAACAATTTTGCGTCGCATGATCACAGTCCCAGAGCTCTGACATTAAAAAATGTCAACAGTGAGGTGATTTCTGCCTGTGGCCGAGGGGCCCGGGCACAGCCGGCCGGTTTGGTGCTGACTGATTAATTGCCCTAATGAACTTGCAGGCTCCTTGTGCTGGTGAGGAGCCCTCGGTTTAACATCCCCGTGCCCCCCAGCCTGCATCCGAGTGGCACTGAGCCCGCTGGGCTGCAGTGGGACTCGAGGGACGGGAGGTGATGCCCGTGCTGGCGGTGAGGCTGGTGGCACTGGTCCAGTCTGGCACGGAGGGGATGCAGCCACCAGCCTCAGCGGGTGTCCCCCACCCTGCCCTGGCTGCAGATTTTGTTTTAGCCCCAAGGTGAGAGAGTGCTCTGGGTGAGAGCACCGAGAGACTCATCCCGTGCCAGACCAGGGGATCAGGGCAGTGGATCCTGACTGACCCTAACAGGCCGTGGCTGTCATCTCTCTCCTGGTGCAGTGCTTGCTCTGCCCTGGTGCCCTACACCCCATCACTGAGTCTTCAGAGTCTCTGATGGTGACTGTCCCACCCCCAGAGCTCCCCCACAGCCTCCCCTGTCCAGAGCAGCGTCCCAGGCCCCTTGTTCTCCCATGCCAGCAGCCCTGTGCCCTCGGGTGCTGCTGCAGCTCCTGCTCCCGCTGCCTGTGCACCTGTTCAGGTTGTGGGAGCCCACAAGAACCACTTCCATTTTTGTTTAACACCTTGATGAGGAGCAAAGAAACCACAGCAATTAAAGCGCTTGGAAGCCCTGGCAATCTTTACTCTGGGCAAACTCCCTGCCCCATGCCCAGGCTGTCTCTGCTGTCTCTGCTGGCTCTCAGAGTGTGAGGAGCACTTCCCTCCCCTGCTGGCCCAGGAGGGTCACGCTGCAAACGCGTTCCTGCTGATGGGTGCCATGTCACCTGCAGGAAACAAACTCCCTTCGTTCCAGGAATCAAACTTTCCAAGGCTTGAGCCTTGGAAGCTCTCAGTGATGTTTCCATCACCCTCTGTATCTTCCAAAGGGAGTCTGGACTGAACCAACACCACTGGGAAGTCCAGAGGCTGTGCCTGGTACCAGCCCCAGCACAGTCCAACACTGCCTGTCCCCAGGGAGTGCTGCTGTCCTCAGGGCAATGGCACCCTCACCCTGTGAGCAGCGGGCACACTGGGCAGGTCCCTGGGCACGCTCCATCCCCAGGTACCCCACGTCCCCCAGCACATCCCCGCGTCTGGCCCCAGGGCTTGGCAGCTCCCATCCAGCACGGGAATTACTGGCAGTGCCAGCTTCCCTGCTACTATTTCCTCCAGGACCTCGCAGGCTGCACACTTTGTGTGCCACGGCCCTGTTCCATATGTGACAGCTTTGGCACAGGAAGCACCTTCTGCTCTGTGCTGGGACCCATCTCACCCCAGCGAGGCTGCAGCAATGAAATGGGATGAGGCTGGAGAAACGGAAAAGGAGAGCCCTGGCCACGGAGGGGAGCTGCCCACGCTTGTGCGAAAGCCCTGGAGGTACGGATCTGCCTGCAGCTGGGCACAGGGGCACACTCAGCCAGGGACAGGAGCGGGAGCACGGGGGGCAGGGGGGCCCATTCCTGCTCTGCCCCTCCCTGGCACTGACACGGTGACAGCAGGCCTCGGGCCGTGTCCCTTGATGTGTGCCAGCAGTACCCCGGCCAAGCAGCTCCATCCTGGCAGTGCCAGCACCCTTCCCAATTCCAGCCTGTTCCCTCCCGTTCCCATGGCAACCTGTGACCTCACTGGGTTCCTTGGAGCTCTGCCAGCATTTTCAGCGGAAATAAGGCCAATGACCAGGGCTGTCCTGCTGTCCTCCCTGTCTGTGGGGGTCTGTCACACCTGGGGCTCAGGTCAGGGCTGGCTCTGCTGCAGGGCTGATGTGCCACATTGCAGGTGTCACTCGGTGCCCGTCACTGTCACACCTGGCTGTCCCAGGGCTCCTGGCTGGAGAAGCCCCTGGGGTACAGGGGCCCAGGGCACCCCCTGCCCTGCACAGGCTTCAGCTGCAGCCAGTGCCCGGTTTTCCAAGTGCCCGGTTTTCCAAGTGCCTGATTTTCCAAATGCCCAGTTTTCCCAGTTTTGCCCTGCTTGGCAGAGCACACAAGGCCAGGATGGAGAAGAGGGATCAAGAGTGAGACAAACGGACATAAATGGAGAAACTGGTGTCCCTTCTGCTCTGCCTGGTGGTGCCACTTCTCTCAAGGTCCTCCCTCGCCTAAGGGTCCCTTTTGGCCTGGGATCCCCTTCCCCAGGGCTCCCCTCTGCTCTGGGGTCCCTCCCGGCCTGAGGCTCCGGCTGTTCCTGGGGTCCCTCTGCCCAGGGTCCCCCTTGTTCTCGGGGCTCCGTGTGCCTGCAGCTGTCCCTCAGCTCTGGCTGTGCCGGGGGTCCCTCTGGGCCCGGGGCTGCTGCCGCGGGGGGGATTCCGTGCCGGGCCGAGGGTCCTACACGCCTGGGGTCCCCTCCCGGTCCGGGGTCTCTCTGGGCGCGGGGTTCCCTCGCGGTGCTGACGGTGACGGTGCTGGCGGCGGCCCCGGCATCCCGCGGCCCGGGGGCGGCCCCGGCGAGCGCAGCGCGGCGCGACCACCCCCGCAGCCGGCGGCAGGGAAGGAGGCAGGGAAGGAGGCAGGGAAGGAGGCACGGGAGAGCGGCGGCGAAGGAGGGCCGCG
>VYXD01001797.1:54373-65112 GCA_013397195.1 Hylia prasina | reverse complement strand
CGCGGGGTCAGCAGCCTGCTCTGGGTGCGTGGCGCTCGGCGGGGGAGAGCGGGGCCTTGTTTTCAGGCAGGTTTCGCCCCGTTCCCGCTCGCCACTCGCGCGGTTTGCACCTCCATCCCCACCCCTGGCGGGGGGAGAGCAGAGCGCGGCTCCCCCGAGCCCCCCGCGCTGGCTCCGGCGTCCTTTGCCCCCGCTGATGGCTGCGGGTGAGCGGCGCGGAAACACCAAAGCCCTTGCGAGACCCTGGGAGAATCCCGGTGTCCCCAGCCCCGGGGACGCTGCGGCCCCAGCCGGGCTCCGGAGGGGGGTTTCTCCGTGCCTTTCCCGGGAGCAGCGCGGCACGGACGCGGCGTGTTTGTCCGGGGCGCTTCGCTGGAGCTGGGACACGCCGTAGCAGCCAGGAGAGACGGGATGGTGCCAGCTGGGGGGAGAAGGGCTGGCTGCCAGCTGCGGGGGCAAATCCCCATCCATCGCTTCCAGAGCCGCCCCCGGTCCCGTCAGCGCGGACTGGAGCCCGCCGGGTTCACCCTCGGACCCTCTGGCGGTGTGTGGAGCGTGTGCCCTGCGGGTGGCACAGCGGCAGCGGGGCCCCTCAGTGGGAGCAGTGCGGGGGTCCCGGCCCCACTTCCCCGCCGGGCACGAGCGGGAGGCGCGGTTTGGGTCCGGCTCTGCAGGGCTTGCATAATTACTGCCTGACGGGCTCTGGGAGGCGCGGGGAGTGCTGCCGGCAGACTGCAGGATGGGCCCGGGGGCACCCCCCGGCACCCCAGGGCGTGCCCAGCCTGGGAGGAAATCGGCCCCTAATTCTGGCTGTTCCTGGCACTTGGAAAACCCTGCCGAGAGAGCCAGGCAGGCAGCGCCACTGCTCCCTGGCACATGCCCTCCCTCCTGGCTTGGAGCACAGGAATCTTTCCTTGTGAAGAGGAAAATTCTGTGGTTTCTGCCCAGCTGGGGCTCCTTGCAGCTCAGCTGTGGGCCGCAGCATCTCGGGGGCTGTGGCAGCCAGGAGGGTCTGTGGTTGCCAGGGGTCACACTGCTGTGGTTATCACAGCTGTCCCTTCAGTAACACATGCTGTGTGCTCCTAGCTCAGCTTCCATGAAGTTTCCCAGCCAGGCTGCAATCCACGTTCCTGGCCAGGCTGCAATCAAGCTTGGAATCGAGGCTCTGGGTCCTCGTGTTTGTGCGGGAGGGATTTTTCACCGTGCGTACTCTATGGGGAGGGTGTCACATCCCCTTTCCAGTCCCAGACGCACCCAGAGCGCTGATCCTGGCTGTAAGCGAGGGGCTGCTGCCACAGGGAGCTCCTGCCGCGGGAAATGCATCCATCCCCTGCCGCTGCTCCGCGCGGATTTGCCGCGGTTCAACGCCCGGCATGTAATTCCGTGTGATTCCTTAGGCCAAATGGGACTGAGGCGGGAGCGCCGGGTGCCCGCTGCTCTGCAAGCTAATTAATGGCCCAGGCATGAGATAAGCAGCAGTATTGATGGTGCAGATCCGCAGCCCGGCCGGGAGGAGCAGGTGCCACGCAGGGCCGGGGCTGCGCCCCCCGTGCCGGGGAAAGCCTCGGCCCCAGCTCCCCTGAGACCCCGCCGTGCCCAGCAGCCTCCAAAGGGAAGGTGCTGAGGAAATTTCCAGCACTGCCCGTGGTCCCAATTAGTTGTGTTCTGAGGGTATTTATTTGTCTATCTGTGCAGCTCCTGCTGGAGCTCTGAGGACAGTGTTCCTTGCAGCAGAGGAGCTCCAGGTTTGGATTCCTTCCTTGCTGGAGTGGAGCCTGAAAGGTTCCCAATTCTGCGCAAAGGAGAAATTTTAGGAGGTGGGGCCTTCAAACCCCCTCTTTTAATGTACACATATTTTGCTTTGGGGGGATTTTTTTCCCTGGAACACAGTGAATTTTAGCATTGGTATATGTGAGAATAAGGGAGCAAAGACATGCGGAAAACTGGAACACCAAAGAGGGCTTTGCTGCCTCTGGAAACTTTGTTTTGTTTTTCCAGAAATGAATTTTCCTTCCAACCCGTTGGATGGGAAGATAATTTCCTGCTGGGTGAGGTCAGGCTGTGGCCTGGGGAAGGGTCTGTGGAGGCTGTGACTGGCTGCTTGGGGCTGGGGGAGCCGGGCTGGGAGGGAACCCCCTTTGTCCATGCTGTGGTGTCCTGTGCCACACCCCGGCCCTGCTGCTGCCAGCCCCCCGAGGTGACAGTGCTGGGATGTCACCGCTCCCCTCCTGGTGCCTGGGCAGGACGTGGAGTGCCCCGGGCGGGAGGGGCACGGCCCAGGGGAGATCCCGCTGGAGGAGCTGAGCCGGTGCAAGGCCCGGAGCTGATCCCACCCCAACCTCAGGGACAGGGGAGGCCTCAGCGTGGGGTGAGGGCTCTCCTTGGGCAGCAGGAATCACAGCTGGGTTTGCCCAACGGGTTCAGGCTGGAGCTGGATTTGGAATCACAGCGTCACCAAGGCTGGAGCAGCCCTCTGAGGCCATTCAGTCCAACCTTTCCTCCTACTCCTGCTCCCCGAGCGCTGCATCCACAGAGCTGCTGAACATTTCTGGGGATGGGGACTCCACCCCTGCCCTGGGCAGCCTGGGACATTTTCCAGGCCCACATCCCAGTGCCACCACGGGTTGTTCCCAAGCAGGAGCCCCGAGACAGAGCCGGGGTGGTGCTGAGCCAGGCGTGCCCCGTGCGGAGCCCTTGGCTCCGGGCTCTGCAGGAGCTGAGCTGTTCCCTGCCTGGGGCTGCCCCTGAGCACGCACTGCCCATGGATGGGATTCCCTTCCCATCTCCAGGGATGGGCTCACAGAGCACCGGGTTCACCCTGCCCTGTGGCCGCGTTCCTGAGGCCCTGGGACTGCTGGAATGTTTGGGAATCCTTGAGGAGTGCCCCTGCCAGCCCGGCAGCCCCAGCCCTCCCGGAGCCAAGCCCGGGCCCTGCTGGTGGAGCCGTTCCTGGCAGGGGCAGAGCCCGGGCAGCTCTCCGAGGACCCAGCCCTGCACGGGGGTCACCCTGGTGCCCCCAGAAGGGTGGAGGGTGCTCAGAGGGGCAGGGCTGAGGGGTCACCCACGGACATCCCGAGCAGGGCAGCTCCCAGGCTGCTGCAAAGTTTAGGATTGATGTCCCAGGCACTGGATCCCCAGATCCCAGCACTGGCTGCAGATCCACGAGCATCAGCTGCCCGGAACAGTGAGATTTCTGCTACCTGAATGTCATTCCAGGCAATCTGATTTTTTGGCGACTATAAATCGTAATTTGTGGACTTAAACCTGAATTATTCATCAGCATTGGGGTGACACCGGGTTTTTAATTAATTAGTGTATTAAGTGATGCCATGTGGGGATTTCTGAGTGAGGGGGATGCTCACAGTGTTGGTCCCAGCGATGCCTGCCTGCCTGCCTGCCAGCATCACCGGATAAAATCAGGGGAAAAATTGATTTATTCTAATTATTTTGTGAATATTTCTGCGCATGACTCCAGAGCCTGCTCCACAAGGGAGGTGCTCACCTCTAGTATCCATTTCCAAATATCCTGACAGCCCATACTGAAACAAAGAAGGGAAATTGCAGCCTCTGGGATATTTTCTCTTATTGTCAGCACGGAAATGAGCTGCTGGAGCATCCAACTCTGAGGTCCTGTTTTCCCAGAGCACATAGTATGTAGGTCAGGGATGTTAAAAGCTGCCATGGCTGGCTGTGGATTTTTAGACTCATCCATCCAGAGCAGGAAAATTCTCCTCCTCTTGCCCTTTGTGTCAGCTGGAATAACCATCAGCTTCACAAACAGTCGGATGTGGCTCTGCCCACTGCGGGAGGGTGGAGGGCAGCAGCTGCCAGGGGTGTGGGGGCACCCCTGGGGGGGAAAGACCCCCGGGTTGGCACAGCGAAGGCAGGAAAGGACTCAGTCGCTGCTTTGGTGCTGCTGGGGTGGCTCTCTCGTGGTGCCCCCATGCTCACACTGTGGGGGTGCTGGGGGAGCTTCCACCCACAACAACCCAGGGGGTCTGGTGGGTTGTTCAGGCCGAAAAAAATGCCCTTCTGCAAATTCTACAAGATCCCATGAGAGGTTCCTTTTCTACTTTGGAATAACGAGTCGCTCTAAAGCTTATTTGAATTTATTTCTGCACATCGGGGGCCCGGGTAACGCCACCCCCCGCGGCAGGCAGGGCCTGCGGGAGCCGGGTGACGGTCGCGGGGCTGTGGGTGGCCCGGGGCGAGCAGGGTCACCGCGGCCCGGCGGGGGCACGGCGCTCGGGGTGCCCCCGGAGGCGCTTTCGTGTCTCCCGTGGTGACCTGGAACGCTCCCGCCTCATTATTTCGGGCAGAATCGCTGCTCCCCTGGGCTTCCAGAGGGAAATCCCCGCGGCCCGGGTACCGGGGCATCCCCCGGGGCGGGTCCCGGGCTGTGCGTCCTGCGGTGCCGCACGGACACACAGCGCCGGGGGCCGTGCCGGCACCGCGGGGGCTCGGGAGGCACCTGGGACCGGGGCAGGCTGGAAAACACCCCAGGAACCGCATCTGCTTGCTTGGGTTGGGATGAGGGGTCCCGTCCCAGGGCTGGGAGCTGTTGAGGTCATAAATGAACAAAAAACAGGAGTAGGGAGAAGCAAAGTAACGCTGTGGGTAACTCGTGCCCTGCCCTGGGCGGCACAAACTGCCCCAGGGACGCTGAGCAGGGACCGTGATGGAGCTGGGGGCTCATCCTGGTGCTCCCAGGGCTCTGCCTGGTGCCGTGAGCGGCTGTTCCCGCGCTGGGTCTGTCCGTCTGTCCGGCCCTGTCCGTGGTGTGATGCTCAGCCCCTGACCCAGCGAGTGCTGGGAAGCGCTCCCGGGCTGTTGGTGCGATGTGTCACTGTGATGGCAGAGAGGCATCGTCTTGTAGGTGGAGATAAAAGGTGGTGGGAGTTTTATTATTCAAATATAAAATAACTTCCTCCTTCCCAGCACGCTGCACTTCCTGGGAGCTGTGTGGGGATCCAGCATGTGGAGCGGGGTGCGTGTGCTGGCAGGAGCCGTGGGGATCCAGGAGCCCTGGCTGCAGCCCTGCTGAGGGGGCTCACACCCCTCAGAATCGGCTGCCAACACCTGGGAACTGCCCCTGGCACAGCCTCCGGGAGCTCCTGGGAATGAACCGGATCTCACTGTCAGGTGCTGCTGTGCCGGGAGTGCCCCGAGTGTGTGAGGAGGGGCAGAGGCACCGGGGCAGGGTGGGCACGGCCCAGGATCCTGCTCCAGGTGCCTGCTCCAGGATACCTGCCCCAGGTACCTGCCCCAGGATACCTGCTCCAGGATACCTGCCCCAGGATACCTGCCCCAGGATACCTGCCCCAGGATACCTGCTCCAGGATTCCTGCTCCAGGATTCCTGCTCCAGGTGCCTGCTCCAGGATACCTGCCCCAGGATACCTGTTCCAGGATCCTGCTCCAGGTGCCTGCCCCAGTTCCAGTCCTGGGCTCTGCACCCCGTGTTTTAACCTCGGCCAAGCCCCGAATCTGCTGCTTTCCCGGGCCCTGGGGAGGGTCAGGGGGCTCTAAGCCGGGCTGTGCTGTGGACGTGGGGCTCTGTGTGGGAGCTCCCACCCCCAGCAGCACAAAGGGGCCCCACCTGCCAACCCCACGGACCCGGGAGCCACACGGTGCCTGGGAAGGACCACCCAGGACTCACTATCTCCTGGAACAGACCGGTTTGGGGACTCCTGGAAGGGTCTCCCCGTGTTTCCAGTTCCCTGGGGCCCCGGCCGGGCTGTGGCTGTTGGTGCTGGCTCACCGAGTGGGAACGTGCACACCGTGCCCTCGGGGTGGTTTGTTCCTGTGGCACTGGGGGTGCTGGGGGTGCTGGGGCTCCCCCACACCTGGCTGGCATTTAGGGGGACATTTCCAGCCTTGCCAACCCAATGAGCTCTTCTTGGTGCAGTTACAATGGAAGGGATATCAGGTGGGTGTAAAGCTGGGGTACAGAACAACACCCATAGGGACCACAAACGTTTGGTGAATTTTCCCTCGGAGCTCTCTGCCAGTAAAAGCCTTTGGGAGTGGGAGGGAGGGAAAGGGGGTGGGATGCGAAAGGCTGGGGAGCTGCTGCAGCTCTGGGGGTGTCCTGCAGGCAGGCAGGGAGCTCTGGGCNNNNGGGCGCGCTGGGCAGCCCCGGGGCGGCAGGGGAAGGGGTGGGCGATGGATGGTGGTGTTTGACATGGGGTGTGTGATGGATGATGGTGTTTTGTCATGGGATGGCTCCATCGGGAGAAAGCTTGTCCACAGGATCAGCAGTAAGAGATCCTGCACTTAAAGGTCTGTGGCAGAAGTGAAAGAGCTGCATCTTCACCCTGCAGCTGCTCCCCAAAGGTGAAAGCTGTTTCTGCAGGAGGCTCTGCTGTGCCGGGGGCAGCGAGGGCTCCCGGCCCCCTCTCCTCCTCTGCCGGGGCCGGCTGAGCCCCGAGGGTGTCACCCCCAGACCTGAGCCTGGCTGGGCACGGGCTGGGGCTGCTGGCTCTGTCTGTGCTGCTGCTGCCCTGTCCCCCACCTTCCAGAGCTCACCCAGAGCCTCCTGTGCCCGTCTGGGGGTCCCCAGCCCCCCTGGGCCTGCTCGGGGGCAGGAGGGAAGGGCGTTGTGGCGCCCGTTAGTGTTTTCATGGCCCGTTAGTGTTTTCATGGCACACACGGCACGGCTGGGGGCTGCTCCTTGGCTTCGAGGCAGTTTTTACCTGTGAATTCAGGTCCCTGATCGAAAGCCAGCAGAGGAGCAGATGATGTCAGGATGAGCTCGTTCCAGCGGGTTTGGTTTAGCCCAGTTATTCCGGGCAGTATCCGGCACTGCAGCGTGGTACCTGTTTCCTTGGAGACTGCAGGGAAGCAGAGGAGCGGCACAAACCCGGCGGCGGCGGCACCGCACACAATTAGCACAAACACTGGAAATGTCAAGGGAGGCTAAAAATAGCCCCGCAGCGCGGCCACCCCGCGGAGCCCCGGGGGCAGGACACGAGGGACCCGGCTCCGCTCGGCGTCACCTCCCGCGCTCAGGGCTCCCGCGTGTGCCCGAGGGGGCGCACGGGCAGGAAGGCAGGCAGGGATCACAGGACCAAGGAATCACGGAGGTTGGAAAAGACCTCTAAGACCACCAAGTCCGAACATTAACCTGTGGATGTGGGCGGGGGTGCAGGTCCAGCTCAGCATCCTTGGTGCTCTGCCCGTTCCCCAGGTGAGGGTGTCCCCAGGACTGCAGCGCCCTGGACTTGGGTGGGTTTGGTGAATTTAGGTTTTCCTGAGGCTGGGTCTTTGCCCAGCAGGATTTCCCCTCGGATTTTCCTCGCCAGTGGCGTGGCAGTGCTGAGGGCACCTGTCCTGGCCGGGCTCCTGGTGTTTCCAAACCTGTTTTCTCTCAGTGACGCGGCCTGTGGTGGGTCAGGGAGTGTGGGGTGTAACCGTGACCCCTGTGCTCGGCCCCGCAGCACTACTTCACTGTTAACTTCAACCATGAGAACCAGAAGACCCTGGAGCTGAGGACCGAGGACGCCAAGGACTGCGACGAGTGGGTGGCAGCCATAGCTCACGCCAGGTGTGCCCTGTGCTCCAGGTGGGGCCGTGCTGAGGGGGGCTGGGGGGGCAGAGCAGGACACTTCTGTCCCCGTGCTGGGGACCCTCATGCTGCGTGAGGGCTGTGTTCAGTTGTTCCCCTGTCCCCATTCCCATCCCAGTCCCATGCCACCGGCCACCCTGGCGGGCTGGCACTGCCTGTCCCAGCCTGGAGCCAGGGGATGCCCGATTCCCCCTTGGGCTGAAAGCCCACCATGAAGGGATTCACCTGGGACAGCAGCCCTGGTCAGGAAGGGGTTTGTCCTGGCTCCTGTCTGTGCCCTGGGAGCGCCCCTGCCGTGCAGAGCAGTGAGGAGCCAGTGCAGGTGCCCCCCTGGGCAGCAGGGTGTGGGATCAGGTGGGAGCTGCGTGCAGGGAATGGGATAAACATCATCCCCTGCAGCCCCTGCCAGGAGCAGACCCTCGTGGGAGCTTGTGCCACACGTGTCCCTCTTAAACCCTTGGAATGTGGCAGGTTGCAGGGGTTTGGCCACGGGTGTTTGGGGTCTTCTGTGACTCCTGATTCCATTAAAGTTCGCTCTGTCCTTCCTGTTTGCCCCCCGTGGGAGCCCACATCCTCCCCAGCTGGGCCCTTCTGGAGCAGCAGCGTTCCCAGCTGCAGGAGCTGCCCCTGGCGTGTTCCCCGGGCGGGCAGCGAGCGGGGCCGGGCAGGAGGAGCCGCGGGCAGCCCTGCGGGAGGGACGCTCACGGCCGTGTCTGCTGCAGCTACCGGAACCTGGCGACGGAGCACGAGGCGCTGATGCAGAAGTACCTCCATCTCCTGCAGATCGTGGAGACGGAGAAGACCGTTGCCAAGCAACTCCGGCAGCAGATCGAGGACGGGGAGATCGAGATCGAGCGCCTCAAGGCCGAGGTGAAGCTCCCGGCGCTGCCCCGCGGATGCGCTGCCGCTCCCGGGGTGTCGGGGCGGTGGGAGCCCCGCGTGGGCAGGGGCCGGGGTGTCACCGCTGCTGTGCTTCCGCTGCTTTTAGTCCCTTCTGCCGCGGGAGGGGCCAGGGCATGGCCTCCCCTGGGGATTTTCCTGGCAGGAGTGGTGCAGCAAGGGGCTGTGGCTGTGGGGGCTGCGGAGGATCCCTGGGAGCTGTTGCCACCGGGAAGGAGCGCCGGGGGGCGGGCGGGGGAGCTGGTCCTTGCCTCTCGTGAGAGAAGAAACAGCCGCTGTACCCTCGAACCCCAGGAGGGTTTGGGTTGGGAGGGGTCCCACGGACCGTCCTGGCCCGGCCCCTCTGGAATCGCTGCAGCAGCTCCCCGTCCCGCCGGTGCCGGGGCCCAGAGCTGGGGCGGCCCTGCCCTGGGGCACGGCTGAGCGGGGCAGGGGGCACCCCCTGCTCCCCGGGCCCCTGGGGTTGCTGTGACCCCACAGGTGCTGCTCTCTGCAGCCCTGCGGGATCCGCCCCTGGCCGCGGCCTGTCCCGGGCAGCAATTCCCGGGCGCGGGGTGTGGGAAGGGTGACCCGAGGCCGGGAAGCGCAGACGGCAGCGAGGCGCACAGGTGACTCAGCAGGCGGTGCCGAGGGACACGCGTGTCCCTGGGGCACCCGGGAGGAGGAGGAGGCGGCTCGGGAGCTGCCTGGCAGTGGGGGTGACGCTCCCCGGCGCGGGGGATGCTCGGCGCAGGGAGGACACTCCGTGCTAAAGGCGATGCCGGGCGCTGTGGGGGGCTCGCTGGCACAGGGGGTGCTGGCAGGGGGTACCCCCTGTCTCCTGGCCATCCCCGTGCTGCCCTGCAGGACTGTGCCCCGGGTGCAGGCACTGCCTGGGCTCTGCCTGCGGTGGGGGCTGGCACTGCTGGAGTGGTGGGTGGGCAGTGGGGCCGGGGAGTGTGGGGTACCCTGGGGCACCCCGTGCTGCTGCCAGCCCCTCCTCGGGGGCCCTCCCCGGGCAGCAGGAGTGGGCTGGGGGCTGAGACTTTGCTGCCAAATCTCTCAGAACCTCAACAACGCCCCACAAGAGGCGCCTGAAGAGGCAGGGGGGGTGGTTTGACCTGTCCTAGTGGTGGGATTTTCCTTACATTTTGAATTTTTGGGTTCAAATGCGCAGGTCAATAACAATCCCTGACCATGTGTTGGGGTGCACAAAAAGCTCTAAAATCCCCTCTCCCATCTGATCCTTATAATGAAATGGGGTGAGACAGGTGTGTAGAAGCTGTATTGGTGACCATGAGCCTCTGGCCACCTGCTCTGGTGTGTTCCTGCTTTTTCCAAACAGCCCAGACACCAAACTCCACCTTTTTTCCTCCTTTCTGTCCAAAACTGGACATCTTCTCCCCACAGAAAGGTCCTCTTTCCAAGTCGTTTCCTTCTGTTCTCTTCTGCAAAACCAAAATCCAGATCACATTTTCCCAATTTCCCACGTTCTGCATGGCACATGTGCTGCTTTCTTGCCTTCTCCTGTCACTTTCCAAGTGGTTTTGGCCGTGGGGGCCGGGACATGCGATGAGCAGAGGAGGGAGAGAAAGTACAGGGAGAAACAGTGAAAGCCCAGCCCGGGAGCTGCTGGCTCTGATCCCACCTGTGCGGGAAGCGGCCGGGGGGGCCGGTCCCCGCCCGCACATTCGGGGGGCCAAATGCTCAGGAGTTTTCTGCCATTTTCTCTCCAACTTGTGTTTATTGAGTGGCCGTGAAGGCTTTTTTTGGGAAACAGGGACGGGGTTTGGATTGGGCACCCATCAGGATTTCCAGGTCCCAGTCCTGGTGGGGTTCAGAGGTGCTGAGGGGTCGGTGAGAGCTCAAGGAGCCTTGACAGCTCTGCCACATTTCTTCATCTGCTTCATCCACCGACTGAGTCCCCACCCCTGGAGGGATTTAAGAGCCGTGTGAATGTGGCACTTGGGGACAACGGTGGGTTAGTGGTGCCCTTGGCAGGGTTGTGATCGGGTGGACTTGATGATCTCAGAGGCTTTTCCACCCTGAGTTACTCTGTGGGTCTGTGAGTCCGTGATGCCCATTAGGACAGACCCGGCTCAGCAGAACACATTGTCCTGTGTCTGTCATTGGGCCAGAGGCTCACACGGATCCCCAGCACAGCAGCAGCTTGGGATGTGCTCAGCCCCCGGGATGCCCTCAGAGCTTGGGATGTCCTCAGAGCTTGGGACACCTTCAGAGCTTGGGACGCCCTCAGAGCTTGGGACACCCTCAGCCCCTGGGACACCCTCAGC
>VYXD01001797.1:39500-50483 GCA_013397195.1 Hylia prasina | reverse complement strand
CGGCGCGGGAGGTGCGTTTGGGCTGTCCCTGATGCCCCACCCCGGGAGGCAGCCGGAGCTGGTCCCGGTGGAGCGCCCCGGGCTGGGGTTCAGGGTGGGCTGTGACCACGGCTGGTGCCCCCCCGCCGCTGGGAGGGACACGGGGACACGGGGACACTGGGACACTGGGGGTCCCGGGGACACGCTGGGAGCCGTCCCGGCCCCGGCCCGGCGCGGGGCTGACGGCGCGTCCCCCGCAGGCTCCCTGATCCAGGTGCCGATGTCGGAGAAGGGGAAGATCACGCGGGGCCGGCTGGGCTCGCTGTCGCTCAGGAAGGAGGGCGAGCGGCAGTGCTTCCTCTTCTCCAAGCACCTCATCATCTGCACCCGCGGCTCCGGGGGGAAGCTGCACCTCACCAAGGTGAGGGGCCGGGGACCCCCGAGGGGCGGCTGCTGCTGCCCGGCCGCGGGGAGGGACAGGGGTGGCCCGGCTGTGCCCAGAGCTGGCCGGGCTCGGCTCCAGGGGCGCTGGGCTGGCAGCCTGCGGCCCACCTGGGTTTATTTCACGTGGTCCTTGTCGGAGCTGAGGCACGGAGAGATGAGAGACTACAAGATCTTGATAAGAGTTTACCCCGATTTGCAGCAGAAAGGTTGACGGGCTATTCAGGCAGAGACTGGAATCTCAGCCCGGGCTGTCTGTAGCTCTCCCGGGCTCCTCTGGTTGCTCCCTGGGCCCCCGCGTTTATTTGGAGAAGTTTGGCAGTTAATTGAGCAAGAATCTCACAGAAATTACTTCTTACTGGCATTAAATTATCAGTTTGAAGAATTACAGTCCGTGGCAAAGAGCTGATAATTGCAACAACAGACTTTGGGAAAATTAAATTTAAAGCTCCCGTTACATAATTTATAAACAAATTAGTTGATCAGTTTGACAAGGAAAGCCCAGAGGTCCCAGCAGGCACAGATTTCTGTTCCCAGTGAAAACGGGCGCTGTCTGTGTGTGTCCCCCTGCCCTGGGCTGTGTGCCCCCCTGGGGACATCGGCCTGTCCCCCTCCCTGGCGTGGGGACAACTGCCAGCCCGGGGGGGTCCCACTGCTGGGCCTGGGGCTGTGCTGGGGGACCCCAGCCCCAGGGCGGGCGCTGAGCCCCTGTCCCCCCACAGAACGGAGTCATCTCCCTCATCGACTGCACGCTGGTGGAGGAGCCCGAGAGCACCGACGAGGACGGTACGTTCGCCTGGGGGTGGTTGGTGAGAGGATCAAAGTCAGGTGCCAAAGGACTCGAGGAGCCCACGACTGAGGTTTAGTTAGATTAATTATTTACTGTGAACCAAGCAGACCCACGCTTAGACAGACCTGACCTTCCCGGGGCAGCCAACAACTCACCAAAAATCTGAATAAACCCCCCCTGAAACCTGTCTAAAGCCCTTGCTGGGAGAGAGGGGATGGGAAAGGCTTTCCCAGTCACTGTGTGGGGTTTTTCTGTTCCAAAGCCAAAACATCAGGACAGGACATTGACCACCTTGACTTCAAAATCGTGGTGGAGCCAAAAGATTCCTCATCCTTCACCGTCATCCTCGTGGCCTCGTCCAGGCAGGAGAAGGCTGCATGGACCAGTGACATCAGCCAGGTAGGGCCAGCAGGGAGGGGTGAGGAGCTCTCAGGACAAGGCTTTGGGCATGCTGGTGAACACCTGCCTTGCTGCCTGCCCTGTGCCTGGGTTTGTCCCCTGGGAGCTCTCCTGGCACTGCTGGGACCTGCAGCCAGCAGGGATGTGCCAGGTCTGGAGAAAGCCAAGCCCTGACTGCCTCCACCTGCTGCCCGTGTCTCTGGCAGTGCGTGGACAACATCCGCTGCAATGGCCTGATGATGAACGCCTTCGAGGAGAACTCCAAGGTCACCGTGCCCCAGATGATCAAGTGAGTGTGGAACAGGGCTGGGACAAACTCTGCCAGGAGCCTGGGGACCACTGTGACCTCCCTGGGACCCCCGTGGCCTCCCCACGTGCTCCAGGGCTGTTCCAGTGTGGTGATTAGGAGCACTGATAAGCTGCTGAGGGATCTGTGTGTGCTTGGGGAGCTGGGGATGGCAAAAGGGAGAGTTTAGAGGAAAATAACAGTAGTAAAGAGGGGCCAAAAGTGCCAGAAGGGAGGGGCATGGGGGCTGCTGTAGGTCCTGGGATGCGAAGGCTGTGCTGGGACATTTGTGGGACGAGGGGGGCTGGTCCCAGCCCATGGGACGGGGCAGCACGGGGGTGTTCCTGCCCCATTCCCCGCTGCTGGGCAGGGGAAGGGGCTTGGTTTGTGTGCGCTTGGGGACGGCCTGTCCCCATCCCTCTGCCTGCTGAGCATTCCACCCATTCCAGGGTGTGGATTTCCAGGTTTTCCCCTGGGAGCATTCCCACCTACCAACAGGGCTCCTCCTGCACCACTTCCCGTGGTCTCTTGGTTTCGTTCCAGGCTGGAACCACAGATATCTTGTTTCTCTGCAGGTCTGATGCCAGCTTGTATTGTGATGATGTTGACATTAGGTTCAGTAAAACGATGAATTCCTGCAAGGTCCTGCAGATCCGCTATGCCAGTGTGGAGCGGCTGCTGGAGAGGCTGACGGACCTGCGCTTCCTGAGCATCGACTTCCTCAACACCTTCCTGCACTCCTACCGCGTCTTCACCACCGCCCTCGTGGTCCTCGACAAGCTCATCACCATCTACAAGAAGCCGATCAGCGCCATCCCTGCACGGTGAGGCTGCGGCGCTGCCCCGGGCCTGTCCTGTCCCTGTCACCACCAGCTGGGACACCCCAGACAGGGGCGGGGGACACAATCCAAGCTCTGCGGGTGTCCCCGCTCCCGGGAGGGCCGGGCGCTGGCCGCGGGGTGCTGGGGCTCACGTTGGCTCTGCCGTGCCTGGGGGGTGCCCCTTTGTCCCCACGACCTCCCGGGCAGGGCAGGTGCCAGCTCAGCCTCTCCCCGTCTCTCCCAGGTCCCTGGAGCTCCTGTTTGCGAACAGCCAGAACAACAAGCTGCTCTACGGGGAGCCCCCCAAGTCCCCCAGAGCCAACCGCAAGTTCTCGTCACCGCCGCCGCTGTCCCTGAGCAAGTCCTCGTCCCCCAGCCGCCGCAGGAAGCTGTCCCTCAACATCCCCATCATCACGGGCGGCAAGGCGCTGGACCTGGCCGCGCTCAGCTGCTCCTCCAACGGCTACGCCGGCGTCTACTCCTCCATGGCCCCCTTCAGCAAGACCACCCTGGACATCAACAAGCTGTACGTGTCCGGCAGCTACCCCAACAAAATCCCAGACGAAGGAGAAGCGGCCTCGGAAAAGCAAGAGGAGTCGCTGCCAGGCAAACAGAGTGAGTCTCTGTGGGTTTGGGCACGGGGGGCTCTGGCATGGAAGGGCCAGTTCAGGGCACGCACAGAGAGCTCCTGCCTCCTGAAACCTTGGTAATTTTTAATAACAAAAGCAAAAAAAGCACCCAAACGCCCCCCCACATCAAAGAAAAAGCCTGTTCCAAAATATCCCACAGAAACGGCAGAACTCTGTGCCTTTCCTATACACAGTGGCTGCATCCAAAGCGGAAATGGGTCCGATTCAGGAAAATGGGGAAGAACTGAAACATGGCTGTATTTGTGTGCATCGGGTGTAAAGGGGTTCCCTGTTCCTCCTCCCAGGCTCAGAGGTGTCTGTCAGGGAAGAGTCGGACACGGATCCCAACCACAGCGATGAGGCAGAAGCTGAAGCTTCCCCAACGAAATCTCCTACAACTCCCAAGTCCATCAAGTGCAAAAATTCATCAGGTAATGAGTGAGGGCCGGGGGGTGCCCGTGCGTCAGGACCCCTTGCGTGTGGGGACCCCTCAGGGCAGCAGCAGCGGTGTTGGGTTTCTCCTGCCGCAGATTTCTCGCTGTTTTCCTACAACAACGGCATGGTGATGACGTCCTGCCGGGACCTGGACAGCGCCCGCAGCGCCCTGTCCGCCACCTCCGCCTTCGCCATCGCCACGGCGGGGGCCAACGAGGGCACCCCCACCAAGGAGAAGTACCGCAGGATGTCCCTGGCCAGCGCAGGTACCTGCCCATGGGAGCGCCTGCGGGTGCCCACTGCCACCCTCCGCACGGGGGATTCCCTCAGGCCGTGTCCTGGGAGTCTGGGCACGGCTCTGCCCACGGGATGCGCAGCCCAGAGGTGGCCCCAGGTGCCCCACAGCCTCCTGACACGGCGCTCAGGGGTGCTGGGGCAGGGGGTGCTCCTTTGGCAGCCCCAGAGCGGCCACGAGCCCGTGCTGAGGGAGCCGGGCTGTGCTGAGGGGCCTCTGGCAGTTTCAGGCTTCCCGACGGACCAGCGGAACGGAGACAAGGAGTTTGTGATCCGCAGAGCGGCCACCAACCGTGTCCTGAACGTGCTGCGGCACTGGGTGTCCAAACACTCACAGGTGGGCAGGGCACCCCTCCCTCTCCCCTCCCACCCTGCCACCGGGAGCTCGGCTGCGTGCTGGGGAGCTCAGCCAAGTTCAGCCGAGAGGGCACTTTGGCATCGGGGGCTGGATGAAGCAAAGGAGTGTAGATGGCGAGGAGCAGGAGCTGGGATCCCCCAGCAGGGGAACAGGAGTCACATCCCAGTGTTTGCACAGCTGGGGTGCAGAGGAGGGGAGCTGGAGCTGCCACCTCCCCTGGCTGGGTGCAGAGGGAGGGGAGTCTCTGGGTTTGGTGCCTGTTGGGGTGCTCAGGATGGGTCAGGGCTGGGCGCTGGGAGCTGTCCCTGCCGTCCTGTCCAGCCTGCACTGCTGACTGGGGGCAGTGGGAGCGGTACTGGTTGTCACTGGGAAGTCACACAGCCCTCCCAGGCCTGGTGATGCTGGTGCAGTGGAGCTGAGCCCGCTGCCTGCCTGTGCTGGGATTTTGCGGGGAAGAGGCAGCCCCTGCCCCAGCTGGATGTGGGAAGCTGCTCTGCTGGGATCCGTGTCGCTCCCAGCACAGCAATCCCACGGCTGTGCTGGCCTTGGCAGGACTTTGAGACCAACGAGGAGCTGAAGTTCCGGGTGATTGGCTTCCTGGAGGAGGTCATCCATGACCCCGAGCTCCTGACGCAGGAGAGGAAAGCGGCCGCCAACATCATCAGGTGAAGGGCTGTGGGCAGGGGGTGGCTTTGGTGACACTGCCACTGTCTCTGCTCTCACCTGGGGTCACAGCAGGCACCGGGGCTGTGCCAGGGCCTGGGGAGGAGGATGAGGAGGTGGAAGGGTGGTGCTGGCTGCAGTCAGTGGTGGGTGAGCTCCCGGGTGCTGGTTCAGAGCTGAGCCCGGTGGGTGCTGCTGGGCCCTGGAGTGGCACCGTGGCTCCCGTGGCCAGGGCTGTGCTGGGCAGTGGCTCTGGCTCTCGGGGAGTGCCCACCCCATGCTGAGGGCGGGTGCTTGCCTTGCAGCAGGGCTGACACACGTGGGGCCACGTGGCCTCGGCTAAGGAGTGTTTTTAAAATGAGAAATGGGACTGGAGGGGTCTCATGAAACACGGGCTGAGTGCCTCCCCCATGCCCTGCTGGGGCTGTGGGGGACTGGTGCTTTCCCAGCTGCACCAATCCTGTCTTTCTGTGCCACAGGACCCTGACACAGGAGGATCCAGGGGACAACCAGATAACCCTGGAGGAGGTCATGCAGATGGTAAATACTCCTTCCCTCCCTGCCTGCCTGTGGTGGAAGGGGAGCAGCCAAGGGCCCTGGTGCTCCGGCACACCCAGCTCAGGGAGCAGTGGGACTCCAAGCCCAGTGCCAGGGTGCAGCTGCAAAGCAGGGAAATGCTTTCTGGGGAGGGGCCAGCTGTGAGCACAGCTGGATCTGTTGCAGGCAGAGCAACAGCAGCCAGCCCCCACAAACGGCAGAGCTCCCCCTGCAAAGTGCCTGGGGAGGGCATGGGGACACCTGCCTGCTGCTGCCCGTGCCTGCTGGAGGGACATGGGAAAGCCCATGGGAAAGTCCCGTCGTGTCCTCTGTGTCCCCAAAGCTGTTCCAGTTCCAGGTGATGGGCTCTGGCTCATCCAGCATCAGTGCTGCTCCCCGGGAAGGGAGCCCTGGGAGTGTGCTGTGGATTTAGAGCCCCCAGGGTGGCTGCAGAGCACTTGCTGCCCTTCTGCATTGAAAAGAATCCCCAACCAAACCTGCTCCCAGAAGAGCACAAGAGCCACTTGAAAGTGGCCTGGAGCACCTGAAACACCCAAGATTCTGTCCCCTGGCTCTGCTGGTGGCTTCTGGGGGGGCCCAGCCCTCCTGGGCTTTGTTTGGGCTTTGTTTGCCCGTAACTTCGTGTTCTGGAAACTTCCTCTGAAGAGGAGAGAACGAAAAAGCCCTGAGGGCTTCACTCTGCCCCTCGGGCTGAGCAGCAGCCTCCTGCAGCCAGAGGGGTGGTGGGAAGGTGAGGGTGCCCTGGGTGTTGGGGTGCCCACCACGAGCAGGGGGCTGTGTCGTGCTGGTGCCTCCGGGGTGCCTGCAGCCCCCTGCCCTGCACAGGTGCCACTGGTGCCACCTGCCCCCGGGCTCTGGGGGGGCTCCAGGGGCTCTGCAGCCACTCCAGGGGCCCTGGGGCTGGGAGCAGCCCAGACAGTGTTTGTTCCTGGAGCTTTCACAAGCCCTGTCCCGAGGGATTGTGCAAAGAGCTCTTGCCTTGTGCCTCTTGTGTGTGTGTGTTGATCCTGGGGGGTTCTGCTGTGTCATCAGGGCTGCTTGGGGTTTATCTGGGCGGGATGTCGGCGGGGTTTGTTTTTTCAGGGGCTGATCTTTCCCCTGGAGGCGGCAGGGATGGAGGTGTTGCAGGGAGTGGCACCAGCCCTGGTGGCCTGGGCTGTGACCGGGGACTGGGTCTCAGTGACGATGTCTTTGTGACTGGGTTGAGGACAGTCACCAGTCAGTGACTCCGTGCAGGTCTGGACCTCAAGTTTTGGTGGCACCCTGAGCCCTGCCTGTGCCTGCAAGTGCAGCTTGGCCAGAGGCAGGCAGCGGGGACAGGGCTCGTCCCCCTTCCCCTGCTTTTCTGGAAATCCCTTGGAAGAGCCATCTTGCCCCTCCTGGGCAGGGGCAGTGGTGCTCCAGCAGGGATCCCTGGGTGCTTTGTTAATTAAACAGCCAAAAGGCTGGGTGATTAATCCCTGGGGTTCCGGGGCTGGGAGCAGCTGGCACTGCTTGGCACGGGCACGGTGAGGGCTGGGACCAGCAGGGCACCGCACACCCGGCTCTGCTGGGGACAAACCTGTGGCTTGGGAGCCTGGCCTTGGCTTTGGGTTTGTGTTGATGGCGTGTGGGAGCTCTCACCGGGCTCCTGCCTGGTGAGCCCCACTGTCCCTCTGTCCCGCAGGCCGAGGGGGTCAAAGCAGAGCCCTTTGAAAACCATTCAGCCCTGGAGATCGCAGAGCAGCTGACACTGCTGGATCACCTGGTCTTCAAGAAGATCCCATACGAGTGAGTGATCCCCACGGGTCAGGAAAGGTGGCTCTGGTCGCCCAGGGCTGGGCTGACCCCACAGACTGCAAAGCCTTCCCGGGCTTTGCCAGTAGCCCAGACTTGGCTCAAGGGCAGATCTGAGTCCTGATCCTGTGGCTCCTGTGCTGCATCCCCGAGGTAGTCAGCTCAGGGAGACCCTCCCACAACCATCACACTTCAACCACATCCATGTGGTCCCTGTCCAGCAGTGTGGGGGAAAAGACCCTGGGATCTCCACCCTGTGTGGGTGCAGTGCAGCCTGCAGGGCTTGGCCATCCCATAAAACTGGGAAATAAAAGTTGACCTGACCATTGTGGTTTGCAGAGAATTCTTTGGGCAAGGCTGGATGAAGCTGGAGAAGAATGAGAGGACTCCATACATCATGAAGAACACAAAGCACTTCAACGATGTAGGTGCAGCTGCAGCGCACAGGGAGGGGGCACAGGGAGTGGGCACAGGGAGGGGGCACAGGGGGTGGGCACAGGGAGGAGGCACAGGGAGGGGGCACAGGGTGTGGGCACAGGGGGTGGGCACAGGGGAGGCAGCTCAGCCCCCCTGCCCGGGGCTGGGCTGTGTGAAGCTCACCTGCCCCACGGGCCTTACCTGCCCTGGGGCACCAGTGCGGGTGGAGCATCTCCCAGAGCTGCTGCTCCTCTGGGGCTGCTGCAGCACGGGGGAGTGTAAAACCTGCCCTGAGGTGCCCAGGACCGCGCTGAAGCTCGGGCTGGGCGCCGTGTCTCCCCCAGGTGAGTAACCTGATCGCGTCGGAGATCATCCGCAACGAGGAGATCAACGCGCGCGTCAGCGCCATCGAGAAGTGGGTGGCAGTGGCCGACATCTGCCGCTGCCTGCACAACTACAACGCCGTGCTGGAGATCACCTCCTCCCTCAACCGCAGTGCCATCTTCCGCCTCAAGAAAACCTGGCTCAAGGTCTCCAAGCAGGTAGGGGCGGTGTCGGGGCAGGGTGGGAGGCGTTGGACAGGAGTCACGCTGCTGGGGAAGGGTTTCGGGCCGTTCTCAGGAGGGAGGTGGTGTGTGGACAAGGCTGACCCTGCCTTGGAGTCGGGTTTATTCGTGGAATCTCAGGATTGTTTGGGTTAGAAAAGCTCTCTGAGACCGTGCGAGTCCAGCTGTTCCCTCAGCACTGCCAAGGCCACCACTAACCCGTGTCCCCCACATCCACATATCTGTTACATCCCTCCACTGCCCTGGGCAGCTGTGCCAGGGCTGGACAGCCATTAGGAGATTTTCCCAACAGCCAGTCTAATCCTCTCCTGGCACAACTCCTTTCCCCTTGTCCCATCACTGGTTACCTGTGAGAAGACACTGCCCCACCCTGCAATCCGACCTTTCCCAGAGAAGCCCTGTCGCTGCACCCACACAGAGACTCTGTTTCGCTGGTTTTCTGGGCTCCTCACACCCATTATGGGTGAGCAGGATGAATTCCTGGTACAGGAGCAGCTGAGCTACTGGTAACCAGAGTCACTGGTGCAGAGCCAGCCGGGCTCAGGTGGGCACTGTGGGCTCCTACCAGCCAGGAGCAGCGTTTTTGCTATGAAATGATAAAGCTGTGAATGCAAACAGGCGCTGGCCAGGGCAGAGGTGGGAGGCAGCGAGTGCACAGCCTGCTCACCAGCAGGCAGGTGTGACAGCCAGGGCACAGCTGTACCTGTGAGGAACAGCTGGTGGGGTGCTGTGCCCTGGGCAGGGCGGGATGGGAGCGACCCTGTGGCTCTGCAGGCTTTGCCCCCCAGCCGCAGGGAGTGGGGGTGCTTCCAGAGCAGCATTTTGGTTTCTTGCAGACAAAGGCTCTGATTGATAAGCTCCAGAAGCTGGTGTCGTCCGAGGGCAGGTTCAAGAACCTGAGGGAGGCACTGAAAAAGTGAGTGGATGGTGCTTCTCCTGTGCTTCTCCTCCTCTCCCACGGCTGCTCCCGGCTGCTCTGGGGCTGGCGGTGTGGGGGGACCTGAGCTCTGCTCCCAGGATCATTCACAGCCTGCACTGAAGGGTGTCCTGTCGAGCCAGCACAGTGGCTGGCAAAGTGATCCCCAGGACTGAGCTGCTCCTCTGCACAGCACGTGGAAAGATGGGAATACAAGGGACTGCAAAGGGAAAAATCACTGCCAGACACCAGAGAACAATTCTCCCCATCACTGTCATACAATTATCAAATCCCAGAATGGTTTATGTTGGAAGGGAGCTTAAAGTTCATCCTGTTCCATATCTCTCTGTGGGCAGGCCCCCTTCCACTAAACCAGGTTGCCCACGGAAGCTTCTAAAGGTCTTCCTGACCCTCTGTCAAATCTGCCCTGAGCTCATCTCTTGCATCCCATGGCTTTGTGAGGGGCACAGCCACAGGTCCTGCCTGTGCTGGTGGGATGGGGCCCTGGAGACCAGCAGCCTTCCCTGGGAGACCTCTCCTAATATGAGAGAGAATCCTCCCAGTTCTGCTGACTGCAGAGTTGTCCCCTTCTTCCCTACCCTGCCCCAAGCTCCAAGGTGAGAAAGTTTAATTCCTCATTTCTTTCTGGTTTACTGCCGAAGTTGTGACCCTCCGTGTGTCCCCTACCTGGGCATGTACCTGACTGACCTGGCCTTCATCGAGGAGGGCACCCCCAACTACACTGAGGATGGCCTGGTGAACTTCTCCAAAATGAGGATGGTGAGTGCTCCAGCCCACTGGTGTGGGCACAGGGGGCTGGGCTGGGGTGGTGTGGCTGTGGCCAGGTCTGTGTCCCCTCAGCCTTCACCTGCACAGCACCAGGAGGCCACATGTGTCCCCTGCACACACCTGGGGTTGTTCCCCAGGTCTGGAAGAGACAAAAAGGCCTTTGCATTGTGCTGTGCTGGGTGCCCCTGCCCTCCTGGGCACTGGGATGGGTTCCCTGGGCGATGGCTGAGCCATGGGCACCTTGTGTGTTTTATCCCCACACAGATCTCACACATCATAAGGGAGATCCGGCAGTTCCAGCAAACCTCCTACAAGATCGAGCACCAGCCGAAGGTACAGCCGTGCCCCCAGAGCCACGGGTGCTCTGCTCCTCATCCCCCTCTTCCACCACAGCACCTCAGCCTTCAGTGCCTGGCAGCTCCATGCTGGAGTCTGCTGGCAGGGGGCAGGGGATGGAGGAAGGCTCTGGGGGCTGCTGCAGACTCCCCCCGTGGCCCCCAGGCAGTTGCAGCAGAGGCAGCTTTGATGGACAGGCTGGGAGTGCTCTGAGGGCTGCACCCTGGCCAGGCTCAGAAACAGCTGCTGGGGGGCAGCACCCCCTCCCCAGGGAGCAGAGCATGTCCTGCACCCCCTGGCAGCACCTGCTGGCCTCTGCCTCACGCTGGCCCCAACATGTGCTGAGCTGAAAGGTCCCTGCAACCCTCTGTGGCAGGAGCCTCATTTCCGAGGGTTTGGTGCCTCAGTTCTCCCTGGCAGGAGCCTCATTCCCCAGGTTTGGTGTCTCAGTTCTCCCTGGCAGGAGCCTCATTCCCCAGGTTTGGTGTCTCAGTTCTCCCTGGCAGGAGCCTCATTCCCCAGGTTTGGTG
>VYXD01001797.1:15762-30591 GCA_013397195.1 Hylia prasina | reverse complement strand
GCGGCGCCCGAGGCCGAGCAGCGCTCCTGCTCGCAGCGCTCCGTCATCTGCCTGGAGGACTCGGCTCCGTGCGGCGGCAGCTCGGCCGCGGGGCTCGGCCTCTGGGAGTCACCTGCTGACCCCCCGCGGGATGCGGACGGCGCCGGGGCCCGCCCGGGTGACGCCTCGGCTCACACGTCCGATGGCACCGCACACGGACGCGGTAGCGGCTTACGTGAAGGTACTCTGAGCCGGAGGAGCATCTGTGTTTGCACCCAGAGGGCTTGGCTGGTCAGGAATGGGAGGGAGCTGCGTGCTCGGGGCTGACAAGCAGCCCTGATTCTATTCAGGTGCCTGGGTTCCGTTTTGGGTGCCCTCAGGCTGAAAGCAGGGCAGCGTTCTGCCGCTGCAGGAGTAGCAGCTGCTCCTGGAGTTGCAAGACTTCCCTCGTGGCATTCCTGAAACGGTCAATAATCTATAGGGATGTTATGGAGAGAAAAGCACTTAGACAATTTGTACAGGACAGACATTAAGTCGTCTTACACCTAAATGAAATATTAAACCAGAAAAAAGTGATCTCTCTCCATTTTTAACACAAACATAATAAACACCACAAAAGAATTCCAGCCCTCAGTTATGATCACAAAATTCCTGCCTGTCACTGCTTTGGCAGCTCTGTCCACAGAACTGCTCTGTTTGGGTTCCTTACCTCCTGTGTTTTGAAACTTGAGACCTTTATTTGGGAAATTAACATGTTTATACAACTAAGTAACATCAAAGAATGTTCTGGGATGCTGCTCCTACATGGTGAAAAGACTTGTGAACTGTATTTCTGTAGTATTTTGTTATCTTTTCCTTTCTCTGTGAAATTAATTTTAATAAGTTAATGATATTGACCTTTCTTTGTAGGATTTTTCTTTTAAGACACAATGCATGGACATTTACCTTCCAATTCCAGGGCAGGGACTGTGCCAGCTGATGAGTCTGCACTCTTTTAAGGCTAGGATTTAATATAATAGGAGCTTTTTATAGAAATAGGTTTCCATATAAATACTTTTTATAGAAAACTATTGCAGAAAAATAGACCTCTTCAGTGTTTCACTCCTGCCAGGGACAGGTGACTGTAGGTTTAGCTGTATCACTCTTCCACTTAAATGAGGGTTTGTGGGGATTTGTCTGTCTGTTTTTAATGAGGGGAGAAAAGGGAGCAGTAAGTTTTATTCTTTACAAGTCAGAAACTGTATCAAACGAGTGTTCTGAAGTCTGGCCGCTGATTTCCCCCCTGTGTGTGGCAGGCTGAGTGTGCAGGGTTACCCAGCGCTGTCCCCCCCTTCTCTTGCAGCCGCTGGTGCTGAGGGGGGCCGGGAGCAGCAGGGGGCTGGCAGCAGCCCCCCAGAACCCGACCAGGCTGCCTGGCCCTCGGCAGGAGCTGAGCTGGAGGAGGAGGAGGACCTGGACATCATCCCTCCCTCCCCCGAGGAGGAGCTGCCTCCCTTCTCCCCCTCTGTGCAAGGTGTCAGGTAATCAGAGTTCCCTGCTGGCGCCGTCCCTCTGTTGCACCGTTAGGACAAAGCTCCAGAAACGACCCCAAACTCCTGCTTGTTAAAAAGGGACAGACTGAGTTGGTGTCTCTTTTTTGCTTGGCAGGTTGGTGGTTGGCAGCTGCAGTTAATGCTTTATCAAACACTGATTTTAGGTGTTTTAGGTGGCTTTCACTTCAGGAAAAAGCTGAGTTACTTCCGTAGTGGGATGGGAGAAAATTACTGGGGCAAGATTCCACACGTTGGTGGATGAGGGACTGCTCAGCTCTTGGGTGCTGCCTGAGCCTTCAGGAATTTGTGTTTTACACACATCTTAAATCCCTCTGATCTATGGTAATGCCCCAACTTACAGATGTCTGTATTTTAATGGCTTTTTCTTTTGTGTTAGCAGCATTTTCAGAGACTCTCCCACTGGTGGAAGATGCACAGCTGGCAGCTCTGAGGCCAGGCAGGAGAAGGGTCCCACAACACATCCTGGAGGTGATCCCAGTGCAGGGGATTCAGGTACACAAAAGGCTTTGGAGTTTCATATCTCTGATTTTGGGGATAGTTTGCAACTATTTGTTATTCTGTGTAATCCAAGAACATTAACTAACAGATGGAGAATTAACATCTGTAGATGGAGAGTTGACATAAATAGTTGGATTGTAGGCAGATAATGAAAGACAAGGGCAAAAATACATAGATCCATTGAGTTCTTGCACACACAGACAGTTTCTTTATGCAAATGGACTAAAAAAACATTGGAGGTAAATTGTTTAGACTGACTTACTGCAATGTACTGTCCTCTGGGGACGCCTGCTGTGATGAAAATGACTGTGCTGAGCTCCCTCCCCGTGCCAGGTGAGGCCGTGCCTGTGTCCCCGCAGCTGTACAGGGTCATGGAGGCCATCTGTGAGCTGGTGGATGCCATCCCCCTGCAGGAGCTGCAGGCCCTGGGCTGTGCCAGGGCCCTGCTGCAGCACAGGGACCTCAGGTAGGCCGGAGCAGCTCCGTGTGCAGCAGGGATCTGCCTGCAGGTGTCCCCAGCACGCTGGAGAACGAGGCAGGAGGGGCTTTGAAAGGCTTGAAACACGGGCTGAGAAGGGAACAAAATGCCCCAGACTGCTGAGTGTTGGTGTCCGTGTGCTGCCAGAGGGGAGCAGCCAGTGCCACAGGCAGAGTGAGGACCAGGTGTTTGTGTTCTGCACACACAGCAGACGTGCTGTCACCTGCCAGGTGTCCCCAGTTCTCCTGCCACAGGCAGTCAGTGGGTGCTGTCTCCCCTCTCGCTGACTGCAGGGATGGGGATTTCTCCTGATATCCCTGAACTTGGCATCCAGTGGAACTACTGCTGCCACAACCTGCTGCTTTGTGTCCTGCGTCATGTGATGGCACAATACATGGACAAAGTATTGGGATTTGGGATTTTGGTTAGATTTTTCCTGGACTGGGACTGTGAGCTTCCCTAAATGTTCTCAGTACGACAGCTTATTTTATTTCTCATTGCTGTAGTCAGACATAGTCTTTAGAAAGTACCTAAAAACATGATTTGGTTCAGGCATACTTCTAACTTCAGGTGTTGCCTCTAAGGATTTATTTTTTATATTCTATCTTGCCTGGACCTGTTCCTTACTTTTAGGAATTCTTTTGTTTTCTGTCTGTAGAGATGATGTCACTTTTGTGTCATTAATTTCTTCTGCTGGTATTCTCTGTTCCCTAGATTTGTTTGAAATTATTTTCATTAAACATGGTGACTCAGAACACGATGGAACCACCATATGTTAAAATGTTTAATAGCCGTGAGACAAAACTGTTTAACGAATGTTGTAGAACTTGGTAAATCATTGCTTGTGACTAAATATATTTTTTTTCCTTTTTCCCTCCCTTGTCATCTCTCCCAGGAGAAAATTGCTGGCTGATTCTGTCAGTTTGAACCCAAATGGCATAAGCACCACTTTTCCTAGAAGCTGGAAGTCTCCCCTGGAGCAGGGCTCTCGTGTGTGTCCTGGTGCAGGTCCAGGTTCTGGCCCAAGCTGGAGCTTCAGTTCTGACAGAAACTCCCCCAAATCCACAAACCTCCCATCAGTGTTTTCTGTTCATTCCAGCAGCTTTTCTGCAAAAACAAATCAAACCTTGGACACCACTTGTGCTTCAAAGCAGAGTGCTGGGGAGATGCCCTGCCCAGGAGCTGTGGAGGTGCCTTTTCCCAAGGGAAGTGGCAGGGAGGGAGCTTCCCTCAGGCTCAGCCTCCAGTCCTGCGACAGCAGCTGGGACAGGAGTCCAGGCAGCAGGAGTGGGAAGCAGCCCCTGACCAGCACAGCCCTGAAGGCTCAGAGCACAGCTCCCACTGCAGGGGACAGCCTGGCTGCAGCCCAGCTGGACTTTGACCTGGATCACTTTGACATCGATGACCTGGATGAGGACTGGGAGAGCTCGGTGCCCGGCCCGGCCCCCGAGGCACCGTCCCTGCCCCCTGCCAAACCCCTCTTGTCCAGGCTCCTGCCCAGAGCCCAGGGGTCAGCTGGGGGATCCAGTCCTGCTGCCCCAAAGCCAGGCCTCCTGATGGCAACAAAGAACCATCCAGGTGAATTACACTCCTGAGGGTTACTGGCTTTTCCATTTTAAAATTCTTATTTATTTCTTTTTACATCCAAGACAAAGTAACTGCTACAGATCACATCCATGCCTTTTGTTTCTGTGGAAGTTTCTTTTCATTCTTTTTTTTGCAAAGTCACCTTGGGATGTTTTTTCCTCCAAATGATGCCAAACTTGCAAATTCCCTTCCTGTGCAGGTTTCAGGCTGCTGGAAGATGAAGCTGCTAAAATTGGAAATGAGAGTGTTTCTGTGTTTTAGTTAAATAATGACTCTGCAGTTTTTGGTTCAAAGCTGTACAATGGTTTTCACTGCAAACGTTCCAGAATGGGTTTGTGGAAGAAAACCCTGGGGCCCAGGGTTGGTCAGTGTCATTTCAGGTTAATGTAGGGACAGGCTGGTAAAAGGGGAGGTGAAAAATCAGAGTCACAGATGGACTTGGGGTGGAAGAGACCTTAAATCCCATCCAGAGCCACCCCTGCCATGGGCAGGGACTCCTTCCACTGTCCCAGGCTGCTCCAATCCCCAGTGTCCAGCCTGGCCCTGGGCACTGCCAGGGATCCAGGGGCAGCCACAGCTGCTCTGGGCACCTGTGCCAGGGCCTGCCCACCCTGCCAGGGAACAATTCCTTCCATAACTTGGTGTCATAACTTACTCAGATTACATTTTTTTGTCTCCCAGATCCAGTGGTTCATAACCCAGCACTGGAGCGTTTCAGGGGTACGAAATTTCCCCATTCTGCAGAAATGATGAATATATTTCACAAGAAGTTTGGGTTGCACAGTTTCCGGACAAACCAGCTGGAGGCCATCAATGCTGCTCTGCTGGGGGAGGATTGTTTCGTCCTCATGCCCACAGGTACAGACCTGCTGCTCCTTTTGCAAGCTTTGGGACAAGCTTTTCTCTTCCCCTGTGCCTTTGTGCTGCTGGAATTCTGTGACTGCAGGAATTCAGGAGTATTGTTGCACTGGGGTATTTTGAGTCAGGGGATTGAATTTCTGCCTTCCTTAGTAATTCACACAGTAACTCTTTCTTATCCCACAGGTGTCACTTTTTGGCAGGCAGGAATGTATTGTTTCCAAAAGTGCTGTGAAATGGGAAATGAGAAATAGGTCTCCATCCCTTTTCCCTTGATATCCAAGGCTTGCTGTGTTGTGTCTCATCCTCACAGGAGGTGGGAAGAGCTTGTGCTACCAGTTACCAGCCTGTGTCTCTGCCGGGGTCACCATCGTTATTTCTCCGCTGAGGTCGCTGATCATCGATCAAGTTCAGAAGCTGAAGACTTTAGATGTAAGTTCCAGCAGCTTTATTGAGTGAAACTGCAGGTAATTGGATTAGAAACCTGAAATTTTACAGCAAATCTTGTGTCTCCCAAATATAAAGTGCATAAATTGATTAGATGGACACTGTGAACAGCACAGGAAGTTGCCCGGGAAGGATTAAATTGGATGAACTCGAATATCTTGGCAGTGTGACTGCTGGATTTATTGCTGCTCCTTGTGCTGGGTCTTAGAGCTGTGCTTTTCAGGGCAGGTGCTGGTTCTGAGATCCTGAGAATTGTCATCACTCACCTACACAGGAGCCTGGCTCTGCAGCAGGAATGAGCCCTAAGAGTTCCCGAGTTAGGGGGGTTCTGGAGGTGCTAAACCTCTGTGGAGACACGATGCACAGAGCAGAAATGTGTGTGCAGGAGATCACAGGATCCCAGAATGGTTTGGGTTGGAGGGGATTCCAAAGTTCACCTTGTTTCACCCCTTGCCATGGGCAGGGACACCTTTCCCTAGCCCAGGGTGCTCAGATGTGTGTTCCCAAAGGTGTGTTCCCAAGGCTGGCTGCTTAGGAACTGGTTTGTAATGAGAGGTAGGGCTACATTTGGAGGGTCTTCTGTTTTGTGTGTGATAAAACTCATTATATATATTTATAATTTTTTAATACAGATTGCTGCAACATACCTGACTGGTGACAGAACAGATGCTGATGCCTCAAAAATCTACATGCAGCTGTCAAAGAAAGACCCTGTGATAAAGCTGCTGTATGTCACCCCTGAGAAGGTCTGTACTTCATCCTCCCTCTCCAACCATAGGGGCTACGAGGGGGGATTGCTGTGAGGTGCTAAAAAACTGCACTCAGAGTAGGCTTCTGGGGAAAAAATGCTAGGTTTTAAATAACTCACTAAGAATCCATACAGATGTAACTAATTTCAGTCAGTAATTAGCCAAGAATAAGAGCTGTGCATGTCTGTAAAATGTAAATTCCTAAAACAAGCTCCTTCCCACCTCTTTCAGTCTATCTTGGTACGCATTAGTGTTGATCACTGTCCAGTAGCTACTAAATCCAGACTGCTCTGAACACAGTAATAAAGGAAAAACAAAGCATTTGTCAGGGTGATAGGAGATTGTCAGAGCTTGCCTTGGGCTGCACTATATGCTACCTTAAAAATATGTTATAGCACATGAGCTTTGTGAGAGGGGGCTGGTTACTGTGCTGATTCTGTTTCTCTCTTCAGCATTATTTTTCCCTCTGTTTCCTGACATAAGTAATTTAAATTTACTGAAATTTCCTCAGAATGAGGGGCCTTGGGATAGGTGATCCCAGAACCTTGTGGGAACCCCACACCAGCTGCGTGCTGAAAATGCAGCTGATTGGCATCATCTCAGTGCCTTGAAGGCTCACCTGTGCAGTGCAGGGTGGTTCTGCAGCCTGGGACAGTAGGACAGTGGTTTCTGCAGTCTCAGCCAGGCCAGCTGACACTTTCAGCCCAGGTATTTTGCTTCCCATTGCCCCTGTGGTGCGTCCCAGGTGTGTGCCAGCAGCCGACTGATGTCCGCTCTGGAGAACCTCTACGACAGGAAACTCTTGGCACGTTTTGTCATCGACGAGGCCCACTGTGTCAGCCAGGTAAAGCCTCCACTTGTTTCTGGGCGTGCCAAAAGACTCCTTTGGAGCACTTTGCTCCGTTGCACTCACATTTTGTTTCTCCAACCAGTGGGGCCATGACTTCCGCCAGGACTACAAGCGCCTGAACACGCTGCGCAGGCGGTTCCGCGCCGTGCCCATGATGGCCCTGACGGCCACTGCCAACCCCCGCGTGCAGAAGGACATCCTCAACCAGCTCGAGATGCTCAAACCACAAGTGTGAGTGGCTCAGCAGGGCTCTGAAACCGTTCGTTTGTGCCACGGAAATTCTGAGTGGAAAGCTTAGTGAAGTAAAAAATAAAAAAAGCATCACTGGCCCATCTGAAGTCCTTGTGTAGCTGTGTCTGATGAAATGAAATTAAATTAAATGGATGCGTGGAATTTAATAGGAGCTACATAAAAAATATTAACATAAGAAACAAGAAACTTGCCAAGCCCTTCCTTGCATGATGAAGGAAACTGTTTAACACAACATAACTATACCCATAAGGCTGACGAGCACCATGAACTGTCACATTTCAGGTTTACAATGAGCTTCAACAGGCATAACTTGAAATACGATGTGCTGCCCAAGAAGCCAAAGAAGGTGGCGATGGATTGCTTGGAGTGGATTAAAAAATATCACCCCCGTGAGTACTGAGCAGCATGGTGCCCACAGGCCTTTTCATGAAGCACTTCTCAAGGCAGTAAAAAGCTTTTATAAAGATGTAATAATGATATATTTACCAGAAAAGCAAGATGGAGGTAAAGTCATGTTATTGAAAATGGGAATCAGATTTATGTGCGTTCTGAAGTTGAGAATTTAAATTAAGATGGAAAAGTAAATTATGGTGATGCTCTTGAATAACCCTTCTGGGGTCTGCCAGAGCTTTTAAGATCATGTCTTCAGAGCATAAAGGTCACCCAATATCTTAATTGTTTAATTGTGTTGATCTGCTTATCTAGTCCCCTTGAAGCTATCTGCAGAGATTCCCATCTTTCTAGGCTCACTTTGGAGTCCTGGAGCTCCTGCTGCTGGAACTGGATTACACCAAGCTCCCTCAGAACTTCTCCCATGCTGTACTCTCAGCATTTACTGAACTGCTTTAACTCTTGAATTATATAGGTTTTGTTTGTGTATTATGAATCCTGAGATTGCACAATACTGAGGAGGAGAACATTTCTTTATTCCACCTCACCAAAAGCCCAAAAAGACTGTGTAGGAAAAACTGTCAAGACTATCTGATATTAATAAAATAAATTTTATAGTGAAGCAGTTATATCTTTACTCTTATCCTTAATTCCAATGGGGAGAGGTCGGTATCTGCTTGGCAGGTTGAGCAGGAAAAGGAAATCAAACTGTACTGCAGCTCAAATTTCTTTTCCCATCTGTTTGCAGATGACTCCGGGATAATCTATTGCCTTTCCCGGCACGAGTGTGACACCACAGCAGCCACCCTGCAGAAGGAGGGGCTGGCTGCCCTGGCCTACCACGCCGGCCTCTCCGACTCCAACAGGGATCTTGTGCAGCAGAAGTGGGTTAATCAGGAGGGATGCCAGGTGAGGAAAAACCAGGGGGAAAAGGGAAGAAAATCTGGGCACTTTTGTCCCTCTTGGCCGGGGAAATAATAGGGAGGATGTGCAGTGTTGTCACCAAATCCCTGCAGCATTGAATAACTGATCCCAGCACACCTGCTGGGGCGCAGCAGCCACCTTTCACTGGGAATTCTGTGAAGAAAATATTGTAGCAGAGACTGGAATTTGGGCTTTTTCCTATGTCTGGAGTGGCTCCTCTGTCAGGAGGGGAGGCTGTTGCTGTTGTGTGCTTGTTCAGGGTTTCAGTTACAGCTGAAGCTCTGGGTGCTCCAGGTTTCCTAACCCAGGCCACTGCAGTGTTGCAGGAGTAACTTCCACCACGTGTGTCTAGAACGTGCTGATGTCCTTCCAGGTGATCTGTGCAACCATTGCCTTTGGGATGGGCATCGACAAGCCCGACGTGCGCTACGTTATCCACGCCTCCCTTCCCAAATCCATCGAGGGTTACTACCAGGAGTCTGGCAGAGCTGGGCGGGATGGAGAGATGTCCCACTGCCTGCTCTTCTACAGCTACAGCGACGTGACCAGGCTGAGAAGGCTCATCCTGAGTGAGTTCTCCTCTGGCAACTTGGAGGTGACATTACAGCAGTCACATTGGGCTCATTTAGCCTGTGTTATTTCTCTTTTACAAGTGCCATGGATGGTTCAGTATTGCAGGGAGGGGAGAACTGGCAGTCCTTACCTGGCTGGTTTTCATTCAGGTGACAGGAGCGGGATTTTTGTCATGTCTACTTGATTTTAGTCAAGACCACTTTGCTTCAAAGAATCATGGAATTGTTAAGGTTGGAAAAACATTTAAGATCATCAAATCCAACTGTCAGACCAACTCCACCCCCCTGTTCACCACTAAAACATGTCCTCAAGTGCCACATCCACATATTTTTTGAGCACTTCCAAGGATAGTGACTCCATTCAGGGCATCCTTTGCCAGGGCTCTGCTACCCCTTTCTGTGAAGAAGCTGCTCTTGATATTTAATCTAAACCTCTCCTGACACAACTTGAGGCCACTTCCTCTCACCCTGTCATGCATACCCTTCTCTTGACTTTTGTCATTCTAGGCTTATTTCCTTTCTCCAGTCCTCTAAAACCTCAGAGATAAAATCTGTCCTACGTCTGTTCTGTACCAACCCACTCAACTTTCCTTAAGCAAAGCCAATACTGCGGGTTTTTTAAGCAAAGCCATTTTTTTCCAGAGTCCATGAAAATGCAGAGGTGCAGCTTTAACCAACACCCTTGAATCTGCTGTGTTTCAGTGGAGAAGGATGGGAACAGCCACACGAGGCAGACCCACTTCAACAACCTGTACAGCATGGTGCACTACTGTGAGAACGTGGTCGAGTGCCGCCGCGTGCAGCTGCTCGCCTACTTTGGGGAAACCAACTTCAACCCCACCTTCTGCAAAGAGCACCCAGAGGTCATTTGTGACAACTGCAGTAGGAAGAAGGTAAACCCCCACAGCTCATATTCGTAGTGGTGTTGAACTGAGTTGGTATTTAGTTGCATCAAAAAGTGGTGACCTGACCTTTGGGAAGGCAAGTGGAGAAAAGGAATAAGAGCCCTGTACTTTTGTGATGCTTCCAGGTATTTTCAGGGTTTAGCCAGGGAACTTGAATGCTCCTGTTCCTGTCAGAGGCATAAGGATGTTCCTTGTAGGAGGCAGGAGCTTAGATCAGATCCACTGCAATGAGTATGAGGAAATCCCTTCAGCTCATGCCCTGGTGTTCTCAGGGCAGCTTTGTGCTGCCAGAGCAGCATGAGGGCCACATCAGGTGTGCACTGCTGAAGGTGGCCCACACATTTGGGGTTATGCACACTTAGTGGCAGGAGCAGGAGCAGGAGGGAAGGCAGCTGTGGAGGCCGACAGGGAAGGGATCCTGAACAGTTTTGTACCTGTGGATATTGTTTTTCAGCTCTTGTTTGAAACATTCCCTTATATAGCAGTGATTGGAACCAAATCTGGCCAGGATAATGTGTATTCAGTCTCATTTTAATGCCTATTGGAAGTGTAAGTTCTAGAGCGTGGCAGGATAATTACAAGAATGCTTTCCAAACTATTTACCTTGATTCCCAGTATTCACCCATCAATCTTGAGCCTCACTCTACACAAATAACCCCAGGGAGATTGTATACAGTCAGTTGGACTGGTCTTGTATAATCACATCCAGAATCCCTGTGACTGTATCACTGTAAGTTACTAACTAGGAAATCAGGGTGTCTTTTATTTGGAACCAACTCAATTCTCACAGCTGAGAAAAGCTCCACAATGAAAACTGAGGTTGTCAGTAACGACTTGGGTTAGGGCAGGAACACGTAACGGCAGGTCCTGATCAGGTGTGGTGTCACAGGATTACAAATCCAGGAACGTGACGGAGGATGTGAGGAGCATTGTGCGGTTTGTGCGCGAGCACTGCGGCCAGGCGGGGCGGGCCAGCGGCAGCCGCAAGCCGGGCTCCGGCAGGTACACCCTGAACATGATGGTGGACATTTTCTTAGGTGAGTCTGCTCTCCCAGGAACTCCTGAATAACCTGGTGCACAAATCCCCAGCCAGGAATCGGGAGGGTTGTGCAATGCCAGCAGGCATTTTAAAAAATTCGTATTTTGCAAAGTTAATCTTCCCAAGAATCTCTTGGTGGTAAGTGATGGAAATAAATGAAACTGAAGATTTAATCCATTTCAGGTTGCTATAGTGATAATACTGGTTTTCCAGTGTTTGAAGGCTTTTTTGAATGTGAATAGTCTGCCTTGGGAATCTCCCACAGGCCTGTAAATGCGTGCACACATGGGCTTCGTGAGCATGGGCTCATCCTGTTTTCTCTTGCACAGGTTCAACGAGTGCCAAGATTCAGTCTGGAATATTTGGCAAGGGGGCTGCCTATTCCAGGCACAATGCTGAAAGGCTGTTTAGAAAACTGGTCCTGGACAAGATCCTGGATGAGGATTTGTACATCACAGCTAATGACCAGGCAGTGGCATATGTCATCCTGGGAGAGAGAGCTCAGGCTGTGCTGAATGGATCACTCCAGGTGTGTAACTGTTTAATTTCTTGAAAGCATTGTTTTAAGGAACTGCTGCAGTTTTCCTTTAGCATATCCCCTCGGGCAGCTTAAACACAATTTGCCTCCAGCTGAACTAATGTCTGGTGGATGCAAGGAACAGAATCCAAGATGTGTGATTCCTAACTCAGCATTCCAGTAACGATGTCGTGGGGCAAAAGGTGACTTTGAGAGGCTTGGAGAGGTTTAAATCTTTCCCTTCCTCCCCACCCGCCTGATTCCTGCTGGACAGTGAAGGAAAGTTCTGACTCCCACAGAAAGATGGCTAAGAAGAGGAAGAAGGACCAGCACTCCCTTCTTCTTTTTCTACTCTATTTTTTCCTAGTCATTGGTGGGATCCCCAGGAATAGGCACTTCATGAAGGTCATGGAATAGACCTGGAGGCAGCACCTCCTCTGCGTTAGTGCTGTGTTTGGAGCAGGACAGAGCCCTCAGCATCACCTCAGTGACCTCTGAAGCCAGCTGGGAAGTGGGCTCTTTTCCCTCTCTCTAAACTCTGCCAGCTCTTTGTAGAAGAACCTTTGGTGTGGCTGAGTAGCCTGTAAAAAAATATTTAAATACCTATACTGGGTAAACAGCTTTTTTGGTCCATGAAAGGATACTCTGTTTCCTGTGCTGTGCTCCTGTGTTATCAGTCAGGGTGTGCAGGAGCTCCCTGGCAGGAGTTATGGATGGCTCCTTTCAACAGGTGGAGTTCCACGAGACAGAGAGTGCCAGTGCCATCAGAAGGCAAAGGGCTTCCATGGCAAAGATGTCCCAGCGGGAAGAGGTGGTTAAACAGTGCCTCAGTGAACTTACAGACACCTGCAAAACCCTGGGCAAAGTCTTTGATGTGCATTACTTCAACATTTTCAGTACTTCCACCCTAAAGAAAATAGCAGGTAAGGTCAGGTTTCTCAGAAGTCCTTGGGGCGTTCTGCACACAGGGGCACGGAAAGGAATTAATTTCCTTCGGGGTGTCTTTATAAAAAGTAATTTGTTTGCCATGTCTGAGGGGTACTTTGCTGTGTTACAGAAACCCTGTCCTCGGACATGGAGGTGTTGCTGCAGATCGATGGTGTCACAGAAGACAAACTGGAGAAGTACGGGGCAGAAATAATTAAAGTGATGGATAAGTACTCAGAATGCTCCATCCCAGGTGTGCTTTGTACCTCAGCATGTTCTCCCTGTTCAGAGCCTTTCTCCCCTCCTCTAGCAGATGTTTGATTCTAAAGTTACCATGAATTAATCACAAATAATTCCTAAAGAGAGCAGTCACTTTCGGAACACACCAAAGTCTTTCTACCTTCCCGTAAATTCAGGGTATCTGTGAAAGACTGGGGATGGGGCAGTGCAGAGGAGGTGAGGAACAGCCAGCACAGATGTTTTGATGCCACCAGCATGTTCTGGTGACTGACTGGCCCAGGTGATACCTTGGCTGAGTTTCCCTCCCTGCTGTGTGTAGAAGATGCTGCCTGCCCAGGTGTGGACACGGCCACGGGGAGCTCTGGCTCGCTGGGCAGCGATGGAGAAGCAGAGGATGCAGGCACGACCTCCAGCTACTTTGGCAATAACACAAACCAGAGGAGGAAAAGGAAGCGGCCGCCCAGCTCCAGGGACTCCAAGAGGAAGAAGACGAGCGGTGGGGGCAGAGGGTGCGTGCTGGGGTCACCTGTCACTTCTCTTTGTGTAGGGATCATCCCAGAGCCGCAGTTATCCCCCTGCAGTTTCTTCAGTGTGGGCTTAGATAATGCTGGTAAAGTTATCCAGGTGCCTGGTCAGAGCTGCCCTGCCGTGCTTTTCTGCATGTTTGGTTTGAAAGGCTGGTGAGGGAGGATTATTTAACAGTTGTCCTCACGCTTGACTGCCACAGGCTAAGCAGGGAACATTCCAGTGTTCTGCCATAGCCAGCATTAGCAGGCTGACCAGGTTCCTTGCTTGAAATCATAAAGAGGTCTTGCAACTTTGAACATTTGGTGGAATATTTGAACTTCAACCCCTTGTTAATTCAGATTCTCTTTCTGACTCTATCATGCAAGGCAACACCTGCATCTGCTGTTGGTTGGTCTTGAGTTTCTAGGGAAATCCTTCCCGAGGATTTCCCCTTCCCTGCCCCATTTTTCATCATTCTGCTCCCTGGTTTTTGTAGCAAATGGTTTTCCCAGCCCAGCAGGTTTTGTCCCAGCCTTGGTACTTTCCCTTGTACGGGAATATCTGTCATTAGCTGCTCTGCCTCTGAAGTGTCACTTGCTGTTGCTGCTCACCTGTGGGTATGTCCCAGAGCAACAGCTGTACTGTTTGCATTTCAGAGGTCCTTTTGCAGCCATGTGCCATAAAAAACAAAAATAAACTTTACAAAATGAGTGTGTAGTCCTCTAGAAAATGCAGTGGTGGTGCTTGTGTGAGCGCAGGCTGGTGCAGGGGCCGGGGCAGGTGACACAGGTGTCTCACACACACCTTCTCTCTGATTTTTGCAGTGGCTACAACAGGTACAGAAGGACCAAGAAGCTGCCGAGCTCGAAGGCTGCAGCTCCCTCCGGTGCCAGCTCCGTGTCCCCCAGCGTTGGTGGCATGCAGGGAGCTGCTGGGAAGCTGGCCATGATGGCACTGCCCAAACCCAAATCCAGGAGCTTCCTTCAGCCTTCATATTCCATATTTTAACTGGGAAACGCAATTACTGGATGAATTTACCCAAGATGGAATCACTGTTTATTAAATTTTTGTTTCATTTGCTGCTGCTGAACCTTTTGGGACTTGTGTATTTGTCAAGTACAAAAGCTCAGATTAAATAAATATTTTTTTACTTGTCAGTTTATTTGGGCCTTTCTACTTGTGAGTGGTGCTAGCAGCTCTTCCCTGGTGGTGACACTCCTCCGTGTGATCCTGCTCTGCAGCCCCCTCGGGGACATGATCAGGGCCACAAACGCTGGGGGCTGCACGTCCCCAGAGCTGCCCGTGCCTCTCCTCGCTTGTTCCTGGCTCAGTCAGTGCTCCGGAGCTGGAGAGCTGGGCTGCTCCTCTGGAAACGACAGGTTGGGAAGGAAAAAGGTGATGCATGTTTTTAACTTTCCCCTTCGAATGTGTTCATTCCCCACATCCTGGAACTGGGTGTGCCTAACCCTGCCCTGGGTGTGCTCTTTTTCAGATACCGTTTTTTTCTTTTTAAGCCGTGATCTTGTCACGGCACGGGGGCGGGAGCGGCCCTTGGCG
>VYXD01001796.1:48034-62373 GCA_013397195.1 Hylia prasina | reverse complement strand
AAAAAAAAAAAAGCCCATAAAATCCAAGAAGCATCATCTGGAGAACAAAAGTATATACAAACATTGTAACATATTTAAAGGAGTTCTTCAACATACCTTTCTCCCACCCATAAAATCTTCTAGTCTCCTGAAAACTTAAATGTCATTGAGTCTAAACTCTGGACTTTGGGGACTCTGGGAGCAGCAGTACTCAATGTCTCAGCCACGCACATGAAGGGTTTTGAAATACTGAGGAACTAAATCTCAGTCTGGAATGAAAGCTACATGCTGTATCAGATGTGAATATGCAAATTTAGCACATTCTGAGAATGAAAGCAAGCTTGAAATTTTCAGGAATGACATTATCTGGGCTTCTACTTCATGAAAGAGATGCAGAGACATCATAACTAGCCTCCAAGAGGTTTTAATTCATGGATGGAATGTAGTATGGAAACTGTCTGACTCTTTCTTCTACCCCTGTGGAATAACCTCCATCCTTCTACCCATTCAGCAATGCTTTTTGATTCTCAGCCAACACCTGCCTGCCTTTATACAATAAAAGCAAACCTCTCCTACCAACCACCACTGAGAGCAAACACTTGGCTTCTATGTGCCTTCTGCAGCTATCGCAGAAGGCTATGTATTGATATAATTCCTTGTGTTTGCTTTTGCAGAACTGAGAAAAGTGCCTTTCCCTTGATTATAATACTACATGTAGCTGTGGCACTCCTGATACCATTTTATCAGAGACATTTTTAGTCTTTATTTGCAAAGTCAACCTGAATCTCAGTTGTGTGCTCTTCAGAAAGAGAGTTGTGGTGGCATGAAGAAATCATTGCCACATCTTTTTCCACCAAGAATTTAGATATACCACTGCAGATGATGGATTAAAGTCATAATTCTACTAAGGCAGAAAGTGTCCAAATGACTTACATTGTGAGGTCTTATCCTTAAAATTTTAAATGACTCCACCACAGTAGCTGGCAAGCAAATTGTTTTAATAACTTTGGTGGGACAAAACCAGGCTAACAAAAGAGAAGGAAGAGCCCATTGAACCAGAAAACAGGCAACAGTTCTTTGAGATAAACAGCAGGCTCTACAGCAAGCTAGAATGTCTTCTACCCAACAGCATACAGAGTGATCAGCTATCTCCTAGAAGAATTTACCATGTTAAAGTTGACTGACACCTTAGATCACAAACAAAGCTTGGAACACATTAACCAAACCATTCCCGGTAGTCAAATCACACTAACAAATGCACATTAACAATCATCTCTGATATCAACCAGTTCCTTTCAGGAAACAGCTCAATTAAAAATTAAAGCTGTAGGACAAACTATTCTTGTGTTCCAATTTCCTTTTTTGCTCCAATAGCACAGGGGTTACTACCTCCTTCAACAGGCTTCACAATTTTACTCTCCACTTCTACTAATGCACTTAAAGCAAAAATAGAGCCACTCTTTGGAGCTCACCATATCTGTCCTTCATCCAAATTTGCCTGAGCACCAAGAGAAAGAAGTCTTTTTTTGTTTGTTTTGTTTGGTTGTTTTTTTCAATGGGACAGTTACACTGTCTCTTTTTTTTTTCCTCAAACACAGCATTCCCTTCCAGCTATCCCAACTTCCCCTCTTGCCTCACAAAACCATCAGCTGTAAACAGATCACTTGCATAGTAGTAAAGTACACATAACCTGCATCTAAAAAAAAAAGGTGTGACCTGAGAATGACTCCAAATTTATCTGTTGTCATCTACCCATTCGTGGAGACATTAGATCAGTTATATCAAAAGGTGCCATTTTAGGAGGGGGGCCACATGAACTAACATACCTTTAGCATATAGTAGAAAGGGAACCAGGACAGAAAGATGTCAGAGAAGAATTCAGCTATGCTGAAAATGCCATATACAACCCAGTAAGTCAGCCACTGTGTGTCATCATCTTTGTTGGGACTTTCAATGGCCTTGATTCTGCAAGGAAAACAAATCAAGTGAGCAGAACAGTAGCATCAGTCCCATCTATATAATCAGTCCCATATAATGATGAAGATTTTATGACTCAGATTATGACTCAGTTTTTATATGTGACTCTCCATAACTGAATTACGCCAAGAAAACTAATTAGTATCTGTCATACAGACAGTGTGTCAAGATCTTTGAACAGGCAAAGCTTTTTTCTGCATATCATACTTCAAAACTAAAAGATACTTAAGCTATTTGTAGCTCTGGGACTACAAGTAGGAAAAAAACCCAGACAAAATCAGTGAGCATTGTGACCTTGTTCATGAAACATTTTGAGGGACAAGAAAGGGAGGGGATAATCTTTGGCCATAGTTCCAGTTCTGGAGGCATTGTGGTAATCGTCACCAGAAGGCTACTGTACTTTAGAGCATTATTGATCCACATAAAAGATAACCTGAGTGAACCCAGTCCTGTGAGGCATAGGATGCCAGAGATCACAACACCAGCTTGGCCTTGCCTTCACTCATCACTGACCACCCTCCTTCTCTGGTGGTTGGAAAGGAATGATGGAACAAAGTTGTCTTGGATAAAAAATCCTACAACCCCTTAAGTTATCAAAATTGGGTAACCTTGCCTCCAGACAAGACCTGCACAGTGGGCTACATGTGGATCAGAAATTCATTCAGTGCTACACAGCCTGGGGTTCCCAGCACCACCAGTAGTATAAGGCTGTCTATACTATTCTCAGGGGGTTTTTTTACCATAGTTAGCTCTAATAAATAGTGTTTTAAATGTACTCATACATACATGCACTAGATTCCTCTTTGAAAATGTAAACTTTTCCATAAGATTTGCTCTAAGTCCTAAGAAGTACTTGATATACTGTGCTGGTCTGAAAGCAAAACCAGTAAGAGACTCCAAGTCAGAAGTACAATTTAGTAACAGAAGAAGAAAAGAAGTAAAATAAAGTAAAGTAAAATAAAATCAATAGTATAAGATACCACTGACAGAGTCAGAATACAACCTGACACCCTGTTAGTTAGAGTGGTAGTAGCAGTCCAGATGAAATGAGCTTGTCGAAGCAGTGGTCTTGTAGAGAGGTCTGGTAGCTCTTGTCCTCCGTGAATCCAGTGGGGAGAAGGCTGGCTATGCTGTCCCAAACCCCGGATTAGATGCAGGTGGGAATGCTTGGCTCCTCCCCCTGGGCAGAGCATCTCACAATGGGCTGATATCATTCTATGAGTCATGTAATGGGTCTTTGATGGCCCATTAAACAGAGATAGCTCCCAGAGGGAGTTATCTATGAGTCATAGGGCAAGGCATTGCTGGGCCATTAGCAGAAGATAAGGGAAACACTGCCCCATCTGGTTCCAACACCTCATGAAGATGGTGATACAATACATACTTTGGGCACATTTTTAACCTAAGACATATACATAAGCCAAGAGGATTCAGATCCATAAGCTGAGGAATATGTACCTGCATCATTCAGTGTACTGCTCTATAAATGCATTCCTACAGGACTTGCAAAGTCTGATGTAAACTAAATTATTACAAACAGGGTAAAACAACCTCTACCAAAGTACTGGGCTTTCTGTGTAATGGGCTTTTGTTCTCTATCTGCTATGAGAATGCAGTTCAAGTTTATCCAGTTCTAAAAATCAGAAACTAAAAGATGCACATGCACTCTTTCAGTAAAAGTGGAGTGGCGTTTCTGAAGCCGCTAAATTCCAGATTAACACTGTAAGAAGTTTTAAAAGAAAATACTAGCAAATCTAAGCCTGATAATTTCAAGCTCAGAGAGTGTTAGAAAGCATTTGTCCTCTCCACTCATGCTGGAGGATTAAAATCTGTAGACTCAGTTTAATGAATTTAGCTTAAATTCTTCTATCATTTTTTCCTTTAATATCAGCTATATTGTCTCTGAAGCAGCACATGTGAGATGCACCAAAAGTGCTTTCTGAGTTTTTTGTTAGTTCCCTTAAAAAGGCAGAGTTAGGGAGGTTTACAAGAAATCAGAGAATTGGCTGTAAGTCCATTTCCTCATCTGTGAACTGAGAAACACTGTGGATTCTGTCACTTCCTAGCTCTCTAAGCCAGAGGGGAAGCTGGGGAAGTTGTGGGAAATAATTCCTGTGATATGCTGTATGTTTTGCCAAAAGCACTGGCAAACCCACTACATGCAGAGGGAGCTAGCACACCTGCTGGATCGAATTACTTTGCAATGTAGTACAAGGATCTGATACTTAATCCATTTCTATTGGAGTATGGGGCTGGCCAGCAGTATCCTGCAGTGGGAAAAGCAGCAGCCCTTGCCATTCCCCATCAATAAGGGGACCTTAGAGACACAGCACGAGCACAACTGGAAGAACAAGTTTTCCACAGGTTTTGCAACAGCGGGTCTAATTCCTGCTACTCCTATCATCACAGACAGCACTAGTCCAAGCAGTCTGTTCAAAGGCAGTGACAACTCCTGCTGCTCCTACTCCCACTGTAAAGCACATCCTTCCCACACCCACACCTCTGAAGTATTCTAGTAAGACCAGGTGAGGAGGCTGTACAAAATCAGCCCCTGGACACCACAGGAGTTAAGGAAGATGGCTATAGAGCTATTTTTAATGTGTGAAACTGCGCTTCTGGAGGGAAAATGGGGATGTAAGAGTGGTGAGTAAATGGAGCAGAGAAAGGAACAAATTGCAATGTTTCTGTTAAGGAAAATGCGCTGCAGAGGCTCACCATGTGAATTCCTTTAGTTCTGCTGACAATTTCTCCATTAGAGGCATAGAGGGGAAGGCTTATATTACCACAATAAGCATCCCAGCTTGGTATTTGTTAGAAAACACGTTGCAGTGAAACTGCCAGCAGTCTTCCTGTTTTCCACCATGTGAAGTCATATACGTATGTAAGGGAGCATTGTTTCTTTTTCTTTTTTAATATTATTAAAGCCATCTTGGTAACCACAAAAATTAGCTTTCATTAAAAAAAAAAGCTTAGAATCTCCAATTTTGTGGCAAAAGGCAGATGGCATATCACTGTGTTACTGGGCCACATTCTATTACCTTCTCTCCTCTGGAAACAAACTGCCTTTGAGAGCTTCTAAATGCAGTGCCATGGGTGTGCTCCCTTTGAACGTTCAACATCTTCTGCTGTAGTTCCTTAGGGGATACATGAACAACATGCTTTTATTGTCAGACAGCCACAAGCAGCAGCACTACAAGTATTCAAAGCCCCATCTGATTTAGCCAGCTGATGTATGCAGCATTAAATCCACACGTGGCTGTTTTCTTACACACTGTAGGGGAAAACTCCCCTGCTTCTGCAGTGGTCTGATCTTGGTGGGCAAGGTCAGGGGCAGCCCTCTACCACAGCCAGCAGGAAACAGCCACATCAGCTCAAACTACTCCTGCTGGCCATGACTCCAGTCCCAGTCAGAGAGAGGAGGCAGGGAAAGCAGGTTACAGCAGGGCCATCAGTGAATGAAAGTTTTAACTGAAGTCAAGGAAAGGCAACTATTTTATAAATATCCTGCTTTGAAATGGAGAGTATGTCCCTCAGATGAGACAGAGAAATCCAGCATAACATGTCCCTGTTGAATAAAAGGGCGAAAGTTATCTCCATCCCTTGCTACTTACACACTAATTCAACAGTAACTCAGAGAAAATAGTACTTGTCCAAGAACAAGCATGGTAAGTTATGTACAATATCTGAACAGAGAGGAATCTTTTTTATCCATTTATAACTACACTCTTTTCAACATGAGAATCACACCATAATTGAACTCAAGTCTTCTAAGTTATTCTAAAGGTATTATCCTGGTGTAATACCCTGTACAACTGATCTTAGGAGAGACATCATAGACATTACTTCAAGCCAAGAACACTTAATTCTTCTCCATGTTAGGTCACCACTCAAGCAGGCTGATATTCAAAATGCAATCTCCATCAATAAGTGAAAAGTTACAGACCAAGAGGCACTGACACTACATCTTTAGGGTTGCCTTATAAATTATTTCTGTGTTGCAAGACCAAATAAGTCAGTCTCATTAACACATAATATTAAGATTTTCTAACAAATCCAAAGACAATAGCTTCAGATTTTAAAAAATGATACTGTTTTGTCTAGTGCTGATTTGACTAAATTCCACATTAGTTATGCATAGTAATTACATATTCCAAAGGATTTTTTAATACTGATTAAGCACTAACTGTAGAGGACTTTAAACAGAGCCTCAAACAACTACTTACAGTAGTTCTCCACCTAAAAGAGGTAAAAGCAATCACTAGGAGCAGCTCCAGTAGCCTAGATAGCAAACATCACAGCTGCCTGACTGTTATGGGTTGACACAGTTTGCTCCTGCCAGGACCTAAATTTCCTTTGGAAAGGTTGAACACCTATCAGAGGCCAGCTCTTGGCTGTTTAACCAGTGAGGAAAAAGGACTGCGACTTTTGAAATACAGTATAAAAAGCTGAGAAGGCGGACCATCCGACCTCTTTCTCTCGTGGCGAGTGACCAGGTAACATCTCACAGTGGCTGCCATAAGGGGCCGGGCCAGGCCCAGCCGGGCCTCAGGGAGCCGCTGTTCCTGCGGGGGAGCAGCCCCGGCCATGCTCTGGCCGGGATAACAGCTCGCAGCAGGGGAGGGGAGGAAAAGCCCTGGCAGCTACCTGTGTCACCCGTGTCACCGGCCAGGGCTTGGAGGATGTTCCCCCCCCCCCCACTTTCCTGAGGCCTCCGGGTGCCGCTGGCCCGGCAAGGGAGCAGCCCACGCCATGAGATCAAGGGGTGGAAAAGAAGGCACCCACACTGCTAGCGTGGTTTGGAGGACTTCGCAGCTCCCACCGGCAGAGGCCATGTGGTCACCACAGGCTTGGGCACAAGTAACTCTTGAATTGCCAGCAGATGATCTTTCAGGCACTGAAAGTTTCTTCCCAGAGTGAAGACAAGTAATGGGACCATAAAGAGGAGAGCCTGAGACTGAGTCAGCGAAGCGAGAGTGAAAAGCAAATTATGACCCATAAGCAAATTATGACCCATATGCAGTGTAGGGAAAGCTGCTAATGCGTAAGATTTCACAGGTTGCAAAGGCTCTTTTCAGGCCATGGCAGATGTGTGGCATAAAAGGCACCCGAGGACTGTTCCTCGTGTGACCATGTCTCCATGGGACTCAAAAAGACTCCTTTCTTAAAGAACTGATGGAAGATTAGTTTTTCATGGTAAAACTGATTGAAGTCACAGATTTTGTCTTTCTTCAGGTTGTGTGTAGGAAAGTGGAATATTTGTGGGGGGGGGAGAGAAGGATGGTCTGAGGGTTTCATTTGTGGATTATTTCGTTTTAGGGGGGTTTTTTATTTCTTATTTTCCTAATGTGTTAAATAAATTATCATTTTTTGCAACTTTAAGGTAAGCCTGTTTTGATTTTTGAACTCTCCTGGTCATATATATATAAAATTGCAAACACTAAACCCCAACACTGACCAAGAGTGAAAATGACCTGCTGTGGGCCAGCACTGTGATGGATGGGGAGCCAAGAGAAACTTCATTTTCAGCCAGATCTGTTCCCCAGCAACCCTGCTAGCTGGTGGTGCCAAGAGGGATGAGTGGAGGCTGTCACATTCTGTAGCAGCCCAGGGCTCCCATCTGCTCTGTACTTACAGTGTCAGAGCACTGGCTCAGCTTTGACCCTGTGCATCCTAAAATCAGTCAAAGTGAACCCTAGCTCAAGTGTGTTACTTATCCTGTTACTGATAGTAACAGACACTGGTCTAATTTTAGTAAGTTGCCAAGTGCAGTTCTTTCATTTAGAGCATCTGACTCATTACAACAAAAAAATCAGCTCTTTTCCAAGAAGAGACTATTGCTTCTCAATTACCTCAGGCATAACAAATCATTTGTTACAGTAAATTCACACATATTGTACTCACAAGCTAAGTTATGAGTTTGGAGTGGGGGTTTTACTGAGCTGAGTCCAGATGTGGGAGGCAGAAATAAAGAAATACCAAATTTATTGCTGTGGTCTATTGAAGTGATCATCCTTATTCCTGCAATTTATAAGGTGTACCCGAGGATTCTTGTATAAATAAAGTTACAAGTTCAATGCAAGAGATCAGTCTCCCTTAAACCCAGTGCTCATGGTGTAGCTGGAAAAGACTGGACCATTTTGTGCATCCTTCCTTCAGTTTTCTTGTCAGTGCTATACGAAGTTTGTAGGCAGGCATATTTGTCATACCCTTAGCCAAGCATAAGTTTGGGGTTGGATTTTTTTTCATTTAACTTAAAAACCCATGAAATCACCGATTCTTTTAGAGCTTATGCCTACTGGTCTGCACCGACTCTTTATAGCAGGTTGTAAAATAATTTACTTCTAGCTATCTATCCAGGTCCCACACAGAATCAACACTTCACTGCACCAGATTTCCTTAGCTTGGTGCTGCCCTGTCATTCTCATGTCAGACTCATCCTGACAGGCTGCTTGACATCTCACATCATTTCAGTTAAACAAGTACCCATGCCCTTGGATTTGCTTTATCATTTTGGCTTCCACATTTCTATCTATCACCTAAAAGCCTTCTACTTTCCATCTTTCTTCCTCGTCACTGACTGCAAAAGCAGAGTTATGCATTTGCATATATAGAAAAGATCTTCCTGCCAACAGCACTTACACAACTGCTGTGACTGAAGTCTCCCAGCTCCCTTCTCTCATAATTTTGTGTATCTAGCAGATGGGAGCAGAAAAACTCATGAAGGATAGCAAGGGAGTGTTTCACTGGCCATGCACAGACAGATACTATTAGAAGACACCAAAAAGCTACATGACAGTACTACAAAGGGTTCTAACTGTTTCTTGAAAAGAAATGGGGACAGAGGCAGCAAGAGGAGCACATGCCATTTTGCCCACTCGTGGAGTCCTATAGCCTACATGTTAACTCAGCAAAAAGCTAGATTCCTGAAACAAAAAGGAAAAAAAAGCAGGCATCCTCTCATTTCACTGCTCTGTGCTCATTCTTGCCCCCGCCCCTGTCCTGGAACAAGTATTTGTAGGGCCAACCAATGAGTCAGTTCTCCAGTTCTGACTCAAGCCAAAACCGAAGCTTCCCCAAAACACAATCCCACACACATGTTGGCTCTTCTGCTAGGATTAAGATGTGTTACTGCCTCAGTTCAGAGTAGACTCATCTGTATAACAAACACCTTTATAATTCTAAGCTATATGTAAGACGTGGAAGTAAAATTAAAATTTTGGTACTGTTATCACAGTATTAGACTCCATGCACCTAAACACTTGCTTTCTTTAGAAAGGAAAGCACATAACTTGTCCAAATGACTGCTAAAACAGCCTTTAATCATGGCACTCTAAAACCTAAAACCCAAAAAGCGAGTATGCTTGGAGGAACTGACTTGGCAGGCCATATTACAGAAAAATCAAAATATCCTTTTTTGTGTCTGAAGCCCCAGACTATTAGGCACAAGAGACAACAGAACAAGTGCAGACAGATTTGAAAGTTTTCTGCCTATATTTATACTGGGCATTGTGAATCTGGTTAGATAGGTCAGCTCTCTCAAATCACATTTATAAAGCAGCATTACTTCTGAACTTTAGCACATCATGCATCATTTTTCATGAATGAAGAAAGCAAGCATTCGGCTTAAAACTTGTTAAGAGAAAGGAAATTTGCTGCCCTAGTTCTCAAGAAATACACAAACAATTTTATCTTTTCTAAATAACCGTGACCAAAGAAAAGTAGTGTTCCTGTTTTAAAGGTGTAAAAGAGGAAAAGGAACCAGGAGACAGATGAGACACAATGACAATATTCAAACTTGAATTGTTCATACTTCTCTACAATCAATCCAGATTGTCTTCTGCCAGTAAAATACCACAAACAATATTTACATAGTAAAAATGGCTAAAGCGAAGTAACAGCATAAAATTATCCAAAGCAGAGAGTCATTATTGTATTATACTGCTTTCCTCCCTTGAAGACACCAGTAATAAGTTCAGACATTTTACTGCCCAAAGCTATTTTCATCTTTGCAATTTTTAAACCAAGCATGACAGCACCTAAGAAATTTCCAACCTTGTGCACACATTTCTTAGTCATCAAAGGCTCCCTTCCTGCTTGTACTCTAATTTTTCTGAAGCAGTTAACCACCACTAACTATGGGTGGAGCTACATTTGAACATGCTAGCTCTGGAAAGTTTACAGAAGCAGTGAAAATGCTGGCAGTGGTATTTATGCACTTGCCAACACTCACTTTTTCCACCTCTAGCCTGATTACTGCCTTGTGCAGTTAAAGCTTGCTAGAAGTTTAAAAAGTTACGTCTATTACCTGTGCCAAACTTTTCAGTGCTGGTCTACTGCAACCACAAAGCCTGTAAATTAAGCATTAGATTTCAATTTAAAGTTATTTATTCTCTTTTATCACATAGCACTTACAGACTTCTAAGTAATGACAACAGAGATTGTCTGACTTATTGGGAAACAGCCAGAGAACTACTGCTTCCTTTTGCCTATGTTAAGAGACTCAGGTGGGCCATTGCTGTGTCATGTCATAGACTCGGATTTACAGGGAGACTGTGTATTGCTGAAGAAGAATAAGAAGTTCCTCCATGTATAAAACCACTAAAGATTCACCACTAAACGCAAAGCTGAAGGTGAACAAGGAGGAATAAGAAGGGAAACAGCTGTGCTTGCCTGAAGCTGTATCAGGCATTAAGCAGGGAGCTGCCCCCTCACCTCCCACTGATCTGCACCACAGTGATGAGAAAGTAGGCAGCAGGGCAGCTGTAGCTGCACCACTTCACACCATCTGCTTGGTCTAGCAGTTACAGCCTCCAGCATTTCTCCACTGAAATTCACACCTGTGCACACTCATAGAGAATACAGAGAATGACAGAGATAAAAGAAAATAAACTGCAGATTTATACAAAGCGTGACAGGCAGATACCTGCACAAAACTATCCTGGTTTCATGTGTGACAGACTTAACTCTGAGCTGAGGATCTTTGGGTTTGCTATGACTCCAATATATTTTCTTTCAGGAAAGAACAGAGATGGACAGGAACTACCGTGACTAAAGTAACCCAGTAAAAGTAAAAGAGATCTTGAACATGTCTGTGAGTGACCCAGCAGGCAGCCTGTTTGCCATTTTAGAACAGCTTCAGTTGTTTAAAACATATGATGTTTGTAATATCCAGTAAAGACTTGATGTGCCTTGCAGAGAACAGATCTTTGTCTCACTCCTTCAGTGAGTGCCTTTTCTGCTGACAAAGAGCTTGACTCAATACTGGCCATGGCAAGGTGGCTGGAACTACATGACCTTCAGAGTTCCTTTCAACCTAAACCATTCCTTGTTTTTCACTTAAAAAATTCAGTCACTGACAATGGAGAAATGATACACTGACCTACTTCACAAGAGAAGAAAGTAAATTAACCAGGAAAAATAATCTGCTTTTCCTCTTTCAGAGCCTTCCTGAGACATTTCAGGCTTGGTTTCCTTGTTGAAATACCTGTGTAAACATCAAATTAACATCCTGCACAATACATTCAATTTATAGCTCCTGACCTCTTCTAGAAGTCACAGCTTTTAGAGCAAAAGACATTTGAGAGTGCATGCAGCTGATGAGAACAGCTGAAAACTGTATTCTGTTCAATGCTAAGAAGCAAATCCACTACTGCCAGTTCATACAGTAGGCTCTTCCTCTACTTTTCCAAGGGGGACAGACCAAACAGCAGAGAGCAATAAACAAATCACTCTGGATAGTGTTCTTTATACTTTGGGTCTCTATGCTTTATAAGCATGGGGAACGGCACTTGGTAGCACCCTGACTACAGTACATGAAAACAAAACAAAAGCAGGCAGAGTGAAATGTGGACAAACTCTACATACCAGCTCTGGAATTGAAGGGAAGGGCTGGGGAGAGGATTGAATCCACCTGTGCTGTCAACAGGTTGCCACTGAAAGACACTGGCATGCAGCACACCACATACATTTCAAATTAGATTTTCACCTGGGAATATAATTTCCTATTTTAAATGTTTTCCAGCCTTAAAAAGGCAGCTAAAAGACAAGCATTACCTGAGCATGAACCGGGGGAAAAAACCCACAAAACCAGAATTAGCATTATATTTGAGGTTGGGTTTTTTTTTGTTTAAGTAAAATTTGTAGCCGAGGACATTGCTCTCATTAAAAACAAACAAACAAACAAACAAACCAACAAACCCCCACCCCACCAAAAAAACTGAAACACCACAGTACTAAGATCTGCAAGGTAACTTTTTACATTAAAATACATTTAAAAACACATTTCCACATGAAAAAAGGAGACATTCTGCAAAAAGATTTTTAAAAAATCCCAGATTTGAAAGAAAAAATTGGTGATGAAACCCTATTATTCATATTTGATTTGCTACTGCCTTGCTTCTGCAGTTCCAAGAGTCTGTGTTATCAATGTGTTCAGCATCATTGCATAATGGAAGGTTTAAAATATAATCCCAAACCAGTTTTAAAACAAATTAAAAAATTAAATAGGATTTTAGAAAGTAATTACATAATTTTAAAAGTAACCTAAGTCAGATACAAAATATTACATAAACATAATTCCTACACAACAATTTCTGTACTTTGAGGGTTTGTTGGCTGATATTTCCCCATTCGTATTTTAATGAAAGAATACTTCAAAATTAATCTTTTCACTAAAAATTATCATCTAGGAATGAAAATCTAAGTTTCTCCAGAGTTCTTGGCCTATGATCTCCAAAATTAGTGAATACCAGGAACGGCATTTAGAGAAATGTTGTCTGGTTTTAAGCATCATAACCACAGAAAGTTTCAAGAGTCTAAAATGAAGTCAACCTCTCGCATCTCTGAAAAAAATAAAAGAACTGACTTTGTATTGCCCAGGATTCAATTACAGAGAACATATTTTTAAAAGCTACTGACTGTATTTAAATAGGGTTACATAAAAGGCAAGCACTGTGTTTCAACAATATAGCAGACCTGCTGGGAAGGACTTCCATTTGATGGATGTATTAGGTTACACAGAAGGTTTTATTTAGTATGTTTCTGCAGTCTTTAGGATCATACTCGACTGTGGTCCTGCCTAACAGGAAATGCATTTTGGTCTAAAGGACTACGTAACACGCGAAAGGCAACAATTACTTTGTTTTCAATAATGTCTAAGGAGCCCTTCCTCTGAAAAAGGAAGTATTTAAAAGTCTTTCACGCTCGAGAAGAGTTACAGCGTTTTCCCTTCATCCACCCTTCATCAGCAACGCAGGTTTGGAGTAAACAGCACTCCTGAATGCACCTCTGTCTCCAGCTCATCATAGTACCTAGTACTCTGTACCAGGCATACGCTGACGATGCGCCAGTGCCTTCCTGTCCCCCCGCTGAAATCATCAGCGCAAGTTTTAACAAACATCCTAAAAGCGGAGATCCTCCCTCCCGTTACCAGCAGCTAGGCTTCCCGCTGGAGATGACAAAGCCGGGAACCCAACCTCAAAGCATAAGTCGCTACAGGAACCGGTTATCAAGTGTGGAAACACCCAGCGTCTCCCATCTGTATCTCCTGACATTATATTTGAGTTCTGTTTCGTTTAAGTAAAACTTGTAGCCAAGGACATTGCTACCATAATTAAAAAACAAAACACACAAACAAACAAACAAACAAAAAACAAACAAAAAACCAACAGCACGAAAAACACCAGAAAACACAACCCACTATAAAAACTGAAACACACCACAGTACTAAGATCTGAGAGGTGACTTTCCACATGAAAATACCAGATGGGAAAAGCGTCGTTTTTCACCTGGTACCTGGCATCGGTACCTGCTCAAGGAAACGGGTGGGCGGCAAAAACATCACTTCGGAGGACGCTCCCAGAATGCCATCCCAGACAGGCCGGCACCGCCGCAAGGGATGCAATTTTGCAACCACATCGGCGGCTGACATCCGGAACCATCGTGGGGGGAGGGGGGCAGGAATCGTAACACTCACGAGCTATAGGCGGGGTAGGCGAAGCTGATGATGTTGCAGAGCAGGGATGCGCCGTATCCCACCACCAGGTACACGGCCACGACTCCCAGAATGCCTGAGAAGAGAGGAGAGAGCCGTCAGCGCCCGAGGGAGAGCGGCGATGAGGCGCGGACAGGGCGCGGGCACCCGCGGGGAGCCGGCGCCGCTCACCGGTGGCGATGTAGGTGCGGCTGACGCCGGTCTTGCTCTCGATCCGCTCTAGCACGGCGCTCATGCAGTTCTTTTCGTGCAGGAAGCGGTCGAACCGCTGCCGCATTGCCGCGGTCATGGCGCTGCTGCCGGCCGCTCCGCTCCGCTCCGCTCCGCTCCGCAGCCTCGCGTTCCCCCCGTCAGGCGCAGGCGCCGTCCCGGCACCTAGCGTCCACGCCCG
>VYXD01001796.1:0-47953 GCA_013397195.1 Hylia prasina | reverse complement strand
TGAGTTCGGTCCGGGCTCGCCCCTGCGCGAAACGGAGGTGTGGAGGCGCGACTCGCCGGGGCAGACCTGGCCCCCGATGGTTTTAGGGGGCCTCAGGCACAGGGCAGGATGCGGCACTGGGCGCGGTCCGCGCAGCCGATGTCCCCCGCGGGCTCCCGCCCTCCTTGTCCCGCCGGCAGGGGTAGATTTTTAATCCTAGAAGGGGGGCAGGGACACACATCCCTGCAATGATGGTGCGCCTTATTCAAGTAATCAAAGAGCGAGTCCGCTGTGTCGAAGATGGCAAGGAGAAGGAGACCACGCCGGCTCCAATTGCCTACAACTGCTAGAATATCCCCCGAGCCCCAAAATCAGCGTGTGATACCATCGATTTCAGACACGGTGAGCAAAAGTAAGAAACAGATGGTAGGCATTGACGTGATGTAGACGAAAAGTTATGACAATTTATGGGTACCTAAAAGGCGTGCGTGACTACGGCGAGAGCAGCAACGCCTGGCTGTAACTGTACCTTGGGATTTACGGTGTGCACAATATTCTTGCCAACTAAATATAATTTGTTGGCTGTGATGTAGTCCTGGAAACTTTCTCGGCTGGGCTGACCCTTCCGACCAACTCCTCTGCGTCTGACTCAGCAGAGTCAGACTGATTATGACCAGTACCAGTACTCTAAGCCCTCTTCAAATCTGCGTTGCTTCTGAGTGTGTGAAAAAATACTAATCAGTCTTCTTTTGTGGATGTCTTATCTTCACCTAAAAAAATATTTAAATGTAAACATTGCATTGTGCTTTGGAGCTGTCAATATATTGGGGGAAGGCATTTGGAAAGAATTTAAATACATTTTCTTCTTTTCAGTAACCATCTTATTAGAGCAGAGGTGAAGAGGGAGAATAATATTTAGTACATAACCGTGGTCAAAAGGGTTGTCCTGTAATTGTAACTTCTTTGGTTTTGTTGGGGGTTTTTGTTGGTGTTTTTTTTTTTTTTTTNTTTGGTGTTTTTTTTTTTTTTTTTTTTTTTTTTTTTTTTTTTTTGTGATACAGGCTTTCTGCTTGTTTTAATGGAATAAAAAAATAGAGTTAAAAGTGATCTTCGGAGGTTATGTAGTGCAGTCTTCTGCTCAAAATATGCCTAGTGCTAAAGTTAGATCCTGATGCTCAGGATTTGGATGCCCTAGGGTCTGAAAATGTTCATGGCTGGAAATTCTGCAGCTTCCTTGGACAGCTAGCTCTTCACTGTGCTTAACTGCAACCACAGAGGTATTTTCCTCACATTTGAAACTAAGATGTCCACTGATGTCACAAGTGACTGTTTCATCTTATCTTTTGCCCTGATTTTTTATACCTCTGAGAAGGTACAGTTCACTTCAACCTCCAAACAGACAGCTGAAGGTAGCAATTGATGTCCCTACTTAGCTTTCACTTCTGAGAAGAAGCACAACAGTCCCAGATCCTCAACCCTCCTCCTATGCCATGTGTTCTAGCCCCTTCCTTTTCCCTTCTTTTTCTGCTGGATCCATCTGATATGCCTTGGGTTTTACAAAGAATGTGGGGGATTGTTGGGACTGGAATTACCTAGCATGAAGGGATATACCGATACTTTCAAATTAATAAAGATTAGTAACAAGGCCATGTAGCCTTAGGAAATGGTCCATAACAAGATCTGTGAGAAATTTAATTCTTGGCTTCAAGCAGCACAAAATTCTACACCTTAATTTAACATACAGCAATATTAAAAATGGTAACAACTCAACTGAGGTTCCCTTTTTGTCAAGTATAAAGACCTTACTGTGTAGAAATTCCCTGTCTTATAAGGGAAGTTTAGTGTTCTCATGTGCCTAAAGGTTAAAAGTGAAACAAGGTAACCAAAGGTTACAGAAAGCAGTGTCACTCTCATTTTACTTACCATTATGCTGGGATGTGGAGAGAGTATAGGACCTTATAAATTCTAAATAAGCAATTCTCAAACTGAAGATTTGCAGACTTGGATCATGGTTTGCAGGAATGCAAAAGCCTTATGGAAACTTATCTTGGTCTTTTGGGGTTTGTTTCTCTCCCATGCTCACTCTCTTTGCACTTAATAAGGTCCCTTTAAAATTTTGGGTTTTTTCATCATACCTGTAAGACTGAAGGACTGAGGAGGAGAGCAGGTAAGACATATCATATTATAGAAAAAGAGAATCTAATAAAAATGTTAAAACCAACTAAATCATTGAGTTTTCATAATAACTGTTTGCTTTTTTGTTCATTTAAAACTAAACTATAAAACATGGCATTAATAGCTCCCCCATTGAAACATTTGCTAGACAAATGTTTCAATGCACTACAGTGTGCTTTGTAAAGTCTTTGTAAAGGTAAGGTACATAATTTTTTTGTTTAAGATACCTGTGTTACAGGGCAAGAGAAAAATGAGTTTTTAGAAGAAAGAAATTGGCAAATCAAAAAAATAAAAGTAGGATACTGCACTAAAAAATAACAAGAGTCTTTCAGCTCAATATGGAGATCGTGCTGTATTGGGCAGTGCCCTTTCATATTCTCAGAAAAACCTGAGAAAATGAATGGGGAAGGAATATTGTAACTTGAAAGATCTTGAGAGGAAGGTTAAAGGTGGATCGTATGACCTGCTCAAGGAGCTTCTGCAGGAGAGAAAGGAAACTTGGAAAATGTAGCAGAACTGTCCCATGGAGGAGCAAGAGGAGAAGTGTCTTTCCATCTAGAAAGATTTTAAAGTAGTGGTGTCCTAAACACCAGAACCAAAGCACAAGTAGCAGTGGCCTATTTGTCAGGCTACCCAGCCACTGTCTGTAGATTACCATGAAGTACCAGAGCTGACATCTAAAGTCACAGGCTACAAGACACAACTGGGCTGGGGAGAGGAATTGCACCCTTAGAATTATGTACCACATGCAGAATGGCAGGCTGCCTATCCTGCCTGCTGAGGATTGTGCTATGAAACAAACTAATAGAAAAGAGTGTATTTCAGGGTTATGTCCTTTTCATGATACTCCATTCTTCATTTTCCATTTTTGTGTCCTAATTTTTTCTCTACCTTTATTTTCCAGTTAATAGAAATACATATCTTGTACTTTTTCTCTTTGATATTTTAAGCTATTCACTCTGATTTTAGGATCAGACTGGCCTAGTCACACTAGATAGCTTTCTTACTTCTTTAACTATCTTCAACACACTTGAACTGTCTTCACCCAGAGCTGTGGTCCACTGCTATAACCAACCCAGAGTTAAAGGCCAGCTTGTGGCTTTAGCACAGGTGTGTACTTCATGGACTCACAGAATGGTTTGCGTTGGAAGGGACCCTAAAGCTCATCTTGTTCTGATCCCACCGCCATGAGCAGGGACACCTCCCACTAGACCAGGTTGTTCAAAGCCCTGTCCAACCTGGTCTTGAACATTTCCAGGGATGGGGCAGTCACCCCTTCTCTGGGCAACCTCTGCCAGGGTCCCGCCACTCACACAGTTAAGAGTTTTTTCATGACAGCTAATCTAAATTTACTCTCTTTGTTTAAAACCATTCCTCCTGTCATTACATGCCTTTGCAAAAAGTCTTTCCCCATCTTTCCTGTAAGTACAAGAAGGTGCTATAAGCTCTCCCTGAAACCTTCTCTTCTCCAGGCTGAACAACCCCATCTCTCTCAGCCTGTCTTCCCAGGAGAGGTGCTTCAGCCTCCTGGTCATCCTGTATGTGGTCCTCTGGACTCACTCCAGCAGGTCCATGTCCTGATGATTTTGGGGTCTCCAGAGCTGGACTTCCTCCAACAGTTTGCTTGACTTGAAGTTTGAATGGATGATCACATCCCAAGGGATGTGTTTTATCTGGACCAGCTGGTTAAGCCTGTTTGAGATCAGTGTTGCCTAAACAAGTCCTACTTCTTGACCTGTAGCATGTCATGTCATGTATGTAAAACAATGCACATCATTGCCATTAAATTAATGATTACCTGCAAAGTCTTAGATCATAAATTTGTTGATCTAATTATGAAAGCACTGTAATGTTAGGAAAAGCCCAATACAGAGTTTTCTGAACAGGGTCACCACAGCTCTCTATACATAAAATAACTACAGGATCACTGGCTTACCTTTTTCCATGTGTTTCCTGTCTCATCTGCACGGTTCAGAGAACTTCTCCAGAGTTTAGGTACCATTCTTCATGCAAGTCTGCTATTGAGTGCATCTTATTATATTGTCTTGTGTACCACAAGTGAGGCCCTTTCTATGGTGCTTCTCCCTTATTAAAAACCCTTCCAGATTATTTTCAGGTCTTTATGGTTCTATTCCCTTTACAATCCTGAGATGAAAACAGATTTAAGCCTAAATTTTCATTGCTTCAATGTACTTTAAGTGTTTGTTTCTCCACATGGGTTATATGCTATTGGTTCTCGAGTGTATCCCTGTCCTCCTGATGGTCCTGCCTGCTCTTTACTCACATTTTACAATGTAACACATGGAGCAAAGCAGGGGAGTAGTGCTTCCATTGTCTCCTTGCATAAAAAATTTGACCCAAAATGCCAACTTGTAGCAACTGACGGTGCTGACGTCATACTGTTTACAGAAGGTAATGCTTTTCAGTTCACTTACCTACCACTCCTGTGTTGGAGATTTTAGTATAGAATTAGTATTGAAGGGCTGAGTGGAATTAATGGCCTTTTCCTGATTATTTAGGCCAGCTGAAGTCTGCAATCTCTTGATTGCAGACTCTCAAGACTGCCTCAGTCTTTGTTCTAATTCACATGAACTGCAAATAAATGTTTATTGAGATCTGGATTTGGCTGGTGCTGGGCCTCTGAGAATGTCTTCCTATCCAATGCAATTCTCACTTTGGTGAGATTTTCCAAGCAAAACTTTCTCCATTTTCAGCTCTTGCTTGTCCTGTGCAATCCAACTACTCTTTCTGAGATCCCTTTCTGAATGTGAAAATGGCTGCCCCCTTTTTTATTTTGTCACCTTCTCTCATTGCACAGTGCAAACAGACAACAACATTATTTTCCTAATATCTTCTTGTTGCCTTTCTGACTGCCAAGGCTGACTGATAAGCAGTGATTAAAAACCAGTTTGACTACACCACTGGGTGATTCTGCACATTGTTTGGAGCTGTGAGGTGTTGTGGGTACTAGGTGAGCTTCTCAGTGTTATGCCTGGCCTTTCTACTCTCTTAATTGCCCTTGGAGCTTGACAAAAGCTACTGCCAACTTTGCCACCAAAGCATGCAAGTTTCCTGGAGGATTTATCTTTGGGGAAACATAACCTGATTGTGTCAGCTTTAACTCAGCTTGCTTCATGTGAGCTAATGGGTGACAGGAGTGCATGTTAGTTTATCAAAGAAATCAGAATGCACAGCCAGAAAAAGAAACTACAGTGATACACAGCTCCACATCCTACTTATGAACATATTTCTTCTTATGTCCATGTTCTGGCTAACCTAGTCTTCCAGCAATCTCTCCAAAATGGAGAAAGAAGAAATGTTCAAATGTGTCTCTCCTCTCTCCCCTGTTCTGGAACACTGTCTACAAACTTCCATTATGTTCCTCGGGTAGTTCCATTTCTCGTATGTTAAGGATCTGTATTACCCAAGAGTGATTTGTAACTTACGTAACATTTGACACATTTGCTTCTTCATTGTATCAGGTTGGGTACTATTCAGAAACCATAATGGGGCTGAAAGTACCATGGATAGCATGAGATGTCAAAGTGCATTTTCTAAGCCACTTTTTTTTCCTCCTTATTACTTGTAGGAGCTCCTGGTACCAAACCCACATGGGAGATGGGGACCGGGACATGGGGGCCGTTTGTGAATGTAACAAAGCAGGGAAAAAACAGTAGCAGCAAGATACCTGAAGCAATCCACATGATATAACTTCAAAAGTACCTCCTACATCTACTCTTTCTGATAAAAATGGAGCTTTTTGGATCAGCAATGGGATTGATCAGTTTGAATGCAGACCCTTCCAGCTGTTCCTCTGTCTAGACTTATCAGTAGAACTGTTAGTGGTCTCACTTTCCTTAAGAAAGTACTTCTGTAAGTCATTGTTAAAGTGATCCACCCATCACCTCAAGCATCAAAGCAGTAAAGGAAGTGGAGCAAAAGTCAGTCAAATACTACTTAGTGGAGGTTGCTCATGAGCGAGGTACCAATATAAATACTACTGCTTCTGCTCCTAATAAGACTGGACTCCAAAGTCTTCTTCCAATATTTTTCTTTCTATACCTGGTTGAATGCCCTTCCCTTATACTTCTGGAGCTATCATGGAGCGTCCTGTTCTTTGTTAGAACTTTGGAAAAGAGGCAAAGGACACATCTCTCACTTTCAGTGCCTAACAGTCAATAACTGAACTATGAATGTACATACTTTTTGTGTCTTCAGGGTAATGCTGGACTGGTGTTTCTGTGTGCTGCTTTTGGTTGAGGCAGAGCTAATTAGCTGGTATGGAGCTTTGTTTTGGATTTGTACTGAACACAGTGTTGATTATATTGCATAGCATACAGCATCATTATCAGGATATAAAGCTGTGGGGAGAACAAAAGGGGGGACATTCAGAGTCATGACATTTGTCTCCTCAGGTCACTGTTACACACGTTGGAGCCCCATTCTGGAGATGGCTGAACACCTGCCGGGTCACGGGAAGCAGTGAATTAATTTCTTGTTTTGCTTTCTTGTGTGTCCAGTTTTTGCATTCCCCATAGTTTAACAGGCAAGACCAATAACTTATTAGACAATTTAGTCTTTATCTCAACCAACGAGTTTTCTCATTTTGCTGATTCTCTCTCCAATCCCGCTGGGGGAAAAAGCAGCCAGATGGAACTCAGGCAGTTTGGTGAGGAAAGGAAGGGGCAGATCGAGAGGAGAAACGCATCGAATACTCGGTGCTACTTGAAATCAGAGGCTGCAATGCTAGCTGAGAGAGCTGAAAGTACCATGCAGCTGCCGCGGAGAGAGCAGCGATACCCTCTGCCGGCAGGAAGGCTCCTCCGGGAATGCCGCCGGAGCCGAATCAGAATCATTCCCGTTCGGAGGTCATCCCCTCCAGCTCCTCCGCCATCAAGGAACAGTCACCTGGAGCAGGTCACATAGGAAAGCGTCCGGGTGGGTTTGAATGTCTCCAAGAGGGAGACACTCCACGCCTTCCGCACGCAGCGGTCCCAGAGCTCTGCCACCCCTCAACGTGAAGAAGTTCTTCATATGGCGGTGGAACTTCTTGTGTTTTAGTTTATGGCCATTGTTCCTCATCCTGTCGCTGTGCACCATCGAAAACAGTCTGGCATCATCCTCCTGGCACCCGCCTAGAAGATATCTATCGGCATTAATGAGATCCCCTCTCCGTCTTCTCCAGACTAAACAAGCCCAGCTCCCACTGCCTTTCGTCACGAAACAGAGATGCGCCACCCCATCCTCATCTTCATGGCCTCTGCTGGACCCCCTCCCATGTCTCCCTGTCTCTGTGCGGAGGAACCCAGAGCTGGACACAGCACCCCAGATGTGCCTCACCAGGGCCGGGCAGAGGGGCAGGGTCGCCTCCCTCTATGGCAGCCGTATCCCCATCCCGCTACTCCGCGTCCCGTCCCGTGTCTCGCGGCGACCCCGCGCCGCTCATTGGCTGCCCGCGATCACCTGAGCGCGCCGGTCCCACCCTACTCCCCGCCCCATTGGCCGTCGCTCCGACGGCGGTGCGCACCGATTGGCCCCAAGAGCCGCTACTCCGCCATCTGCCCCCTCCTCCACAGCGCGCCCCCGCGCCCGCCAGTTCTCTGCGCCCCGGCCTCCGCCGCGTCGGGATGAGCCGCGCTTCCCCATGGAGACCAAACGGGCCGAGATCCCCAGCAGCGTCCTGGACGACCTATGCAGGTACGGCCATGGGGCGGGGGCGGCCTCGAGGCTGCGGTGCCGCTGCTGCCGGAGGGTGGGAAGGGCGCCTGCCCCTGCCCGTGGGGCCTGCGTTGCTCGGGACACTCAGCGGGTGCGGGGCCACCCGGACTGAGGGGCGGCTTTGGCCGTCCCACGCTGTCCGGGAAGCGGAAGGACGAGGTTCTCCCCGTTTCCCCCGTGCCCGAGGCTCCGCCCTCCCGATGGAATCTGTCCTGGAACGGCGGGAAGGCTGCCCGCGGCACCCTGTGGACCTGGTGTGGAGTTGCTCCAGCGGCGGGCCAGGAGCAGAGTGCACGAGGAAGGTGGAAGAACATTGTTTGTGGGGATTTCTTGCGGGGTTTGGGACGGAAAAGGTAAAAACTGCGTCGGCGGTGTTCGCGCAGGTGAAAGAAGAGCTGGGAGCGTGGGGCTGGCGTGACGTGTAGCCGAGCACTGATGCGGTACTTGCTGCTCTGAGACTTGGTTTAATTTGGAAGGAGTGGCAAGGAGTTGCTTCTGGTGATTTACCTCTGCTGGAAGGGAACGTGCCAGCGGACGGGAAGAGCCACGGAGACAACCTTCGGTCTGAAGCTGCCCTCTCCTGCTTGTCGGTTCTTTCAGAGTGAAATGCTTTTCTTGTTCCAGGGGTTTTGGGTTTGGATTTTCATAAAGTATGGATTCTGCGTTGTTTAAAAGGGGGAAGTTGCGTTCTACACGTATAGTCTCAGCCTCTGATCATCTCTGGTACAACCCCTCAAACTTTGTAATTTGTCTGTCATTCCCCAGAATGCGATGACAATCTGTGTGTGATATTTAGCATGAAATAATCCTTTTATCTTACCAACTCCGAGGGACTCCTTATGACATATTTGTGTAAAAGAGGGAAAGGTTAGTGAAGAGGAAAGATACCCCATGTACTGTAATTATGGTTTTCAAATGAGTGAAAATGTTTAGAAATGAGAATACCACAGGAAGGTAAAACTGTCCTGCTCAGTATTGTTTTGCACTTGTCTAATGCAAGAGTCAGAGTTTGTGATAGGCATGTAAATTTTCAATTCCCTAAATCTGGCCTCTGAAGCATGTTTGTGTTTTCATTGTGTCTCCTTTGGGCTACCTGCTGAGAGAGGAACTTGCCTTTCAGATCCCTGCTCACATAAAACACAGAATTTAAGACTTCAGAAAATCAAGAGGGGAATGGCAGTGATTACAAAACTGATACAGCCTGTTAGTATTACTTCCCTGGGGTACATGGGCATTTGAATCTTATATTGTAATAGGGTCAGTCCTACTGTCTTACTGTGTTTCTTTGCGGTACTGTCATCTTCTAGCTTCAAAAAGGTGTTTTGTATTATAATTGTGTCAATGTTTTAAATGTGTTGTAGAAATATCTGTCATTTCTACATTCTTCAATATGATATTAGTAGGAATTTTGATAGAAAATGACAGGTGATTTTTTCCACTCGGTTACTAGGTACTGTTAAATAACAAGTCCCAGGTATCCATGTCAGTTTTTGTCATGCTGCCTTGTGCTATGGAGTTGTTTAATTGAGTAAAGATGTGGAGGTTCAGAGATGTAATGTGGGTTTACCAGCTTTTTGATACTTCCTTTGTCTTGTAAACAAGTGCTGTTACCCCATTTTTTGACTTCGGACAGTGGTTGATTCACCTTGCTCAAGTAGCCAGATGCTCACCCAGCCACACAATTCCCCTCTTCGAAAAACAGCTTTTTCTGCATCCTTGTTTTTCCCAGGGAAACTTTATGTCAGCTTCATCCTTGCATTCTCTACGCTCCTCTACCTCCTCCCGGGAGCAGCTCAGGGGATGGGAAATGGGGGTTGTGGTCAGTCAGTAAAACATCCTCTCTGCCGCTCCTTCCTTCTTATGCTGTGCCCCTGCTCCAATGTGGGATCACTCCTACAGGCTGAGGCTCCTTCAGGACATATCCATCTGCTCCAGCACGTGTTCCTCTACAGGCCGTAGGGCAGACATCTCCTCTTCCTCCTTCTCCAACTTTGCTATTTGCACTGCTCTTTCATGCTGGATTTTTTCACTCCCTCTGCCTGTCTTGTATTTTTGTCCTTAAATACACTTATCCACAGGCACCACCATCTCAGCTGCTGCCTTCAGCTGCGTCCCACACTGTGTCCAGCATTAGTGCATCACTGCCAGCGCCTGGCACCTGCACCCAGAACAACCTAGAGATGTCTGTTGTTAGCACTTCAGTCACTCCAAGTAACTTAGAAGTTAACTTTTTGATTAATAAATATCATTCTACTTGGCTTTGCTTTTGTTCTCTAAGCCTAATGCCTGCCATACTCTTACTCCTCTTTGATACTGTTGCATATTTTATCTTTAGATTTATGTTCAGCTGCAGTGCTGGGGCACGAAGCATCAGCTAGATGTAAAATAGACTTTTAAGTTTTTATATTTTAGTTACAGCACTTTTGTAGGTAAGAGATCTTTTCAGCAGTCCGAATAGAGCCTTCAAAAGAAATTGGGAGTGGTAGTGTCAACTGAGATTTCGGAAGTGGTAAAATATTGACGTGAATAAGATTATTTATGCAAGGGAGAATCACAGAATCATAGAATGCTTTGGGTTGAAGGGACCTTAAAGATCATCTCATCCTAGCCCCTCTGCCATAAGCATGGACACTTCCTAGACCAGGTTGTTCCTGAACACTTCCAGTGACAGGACATTTACAACTTCTCTGGGCTATGTGTACCAGTGCCTCACAACCCTTACTGTGAAGAATTTTTTCCTTATTTAAATCTGCCATTTTTCTCTTTGAAGCCATTCCCCTTTGTTTTGTCACTACCTGATGTTGTAAAAAGCCCCTTTCCAGTTCTCTTGTNTAGAAGAAAGATCAGAAGGCTTTACAATTCATTCAGCCCTTTGATAACATGCTGTGCTAAGAAGCATATTATTGGTCCATAGGACTGACACCTCTGGTTCCATTGGTCAAGCTTAGAGAAACACAAAGGCACAACTACACAGAATTGTTTTGAAAAACAAGAGCAATTGTTTACAAAGATTTGTCCTGAGAAAAAGCCTCCCAAGAATTCTTCCCTTGGGAACGTTCAGCAGCTGCTATCAGGCTAAAATTTCTCAGATTTAGAAAAATCAGAGCCACAGAGAATCACCTCCCTCAACCTGCTGTGCATCAAAAGAGTGGGCTGGGAGCTCACAGTGTCAGCTCATGTCAAGATTCTCATCCACCAACACCCCAAATCTTTCTCCCCAGGGCTGCTTTCCATTCATTCTCTGATCAGCCTGTGTTTACATTGTGCTGGAATTGTTCCAACCCAGGCACAGGTGCCTTGCACTTGGCCGTGTTGAAATTCATGAGGTTCACACAGACCCTTTCTCAGGCCAACTAGGACCTTTAAGGGTATCTGGATAAGGTCCTTTTTCAGTGTGAAAACTGGATAACAAGATGAGAAATCCATAAATACAGTATACAAGTCTACAAACCCAACAGAGGAATGATAAAGAAGGCGGTGGTGGAAACCAAACCTGGCCACTGGTTGATGTGGGGATATACTTCATTCCAGCAAGTTTATCTGAGTATGGACCTGCTCTTGGAAAATAGGAAAAAAGTGGGGAAATCAGAATGAAAAAATACGTTGACACAGACCTAAGAAATCAGAAGTGGACACAATGACAAGAAACAAGCCTGTTAATTGCACTAATTGACCAGCTGCCAAGAAACCATAGGCATTTTTCCCCGGAATATCAGCCTAACCTTTGTATTTGCTAGGGCTTTAGACTGGGGGATCCCACATTCTGGGCTGGGAGGAATGCCACAGAAAATGACAAGCAAGGAAGGACAAAGCAAGTGTAGGCAGAAAGGGGTACAAAAGAGGCTGGCTGTAAAACTGGGCAAGTTAGTGGACTTCTCTGTCTGACCCTTCTGCCGGGAGTTACAGACTGTGCTATCTTACATCTTCTTAGTAAATATTTATTTTTGTCTGTATAATTCCACTTTCTACCCCCTGTGTATGTGTGCTGCAAGGATGTAGCCAGCTACTCCTGGGAATGTGTGTGTGAGTGGGCAAGGTGTCAGCTGCTAGAGTGAGGAGCAGATCTCAGTGCCAGCCACTCCCAAGGAAGAGGGTCTCAGCTCCCAGTGTCTGGGGTGGCAATGATGAGTGTCCCGGAAACCAGCTTCTGTGGGGGAAATGGTGTGAGTGAGGGAAGTGAGGGGCAGAGCACAGGTAGCTGCAGCAGAGCTGTGGGTCACAGCCCATATACTGGGTGGGAGGAGGGACAGTTGTCTTCCCCAGACCTGTTGTGCATGTGTATTCACTGGCAAACTTCAAACTGGACCATGTGGTGGGGCAGGGACCTGTGTGATGGGTATGAGGGTCTGGGATCTGGGCTCGGCTATGGGGTGGAAAAGGAGACCTGTGATAGTACTTGTGGGACCTGTGCATGTGCCTGGAAGCCTGGGGTGTGTCAAGTGTGTGCCTGCACCAGTGACTTTCTGCCTCTAACCTTGGCCAAAGTGCCTGGGAGAGGCAACCAATTCTGAGGTCCTGTGACAATTCATACTTGTCAGATTTTAAGTAAAGATGCAGTATTTCTGGTTTGAGCAATGGTATTATGCACTTTTGGAATTCAGCTGGTGGCACTCAGGAGCTGAATGTCAAAGATCTCCATCAAATGGTTTAAGTTCAATGGGGTGTATGACCTTAAATTTCTAAAAAGGGAGTTCTGCTTTTGATATAAATACATAAATAAATAAAGCTTTTTCTTCTTAACTAAAATGGGCTATCACACAGTGCTACTTAAACTTTCATCTCAGTGACTCCGTTTGTGTGCCAGTATCTGGACTAAACCCAATTGTCCATGTTCAGTTTCAGACTAAGAAAATAAGTAGGATCATATTTAATTTTAAAATCTACATAAATTATTGGTTTACTGTGGTTGTAAGTGAAAATATATAACTGTGTTCAACTTGTGTCCTGAAAAAAAAAAGCACTGAAATATCTTATCAGAGTTTGCAGGTGTTCTTTAATGGACTTGTAAAAATGCTTTCATTTTTGTAACATGGCCATTTAAGTAGGTTGTCTTCACACTTCCTGTTTTCACAACAGTTAATTTACTTAGTATGTTGTACGTGATGTTTCTGAAAGAGCATAATAATCCATTTTCCTTCTTGATTTTAAAAGCTGTATTTTACTTTGTGAAAACTTTTACTGTTTGTGGATCATGAGGAGGATCTGGTGGTCTGCTGGTATGTGCTAATGGATCAAGAATTATACTGCTGCAATGTTTATTTTTAGCTGCATTTAAATCAGTAGATTTGGGTAATCTTACTCTTTTTCTTTCCTGGCAGCCGATTTATTTTGCACATTCCAAGTGAAGAGAGAGACAATGCAATCAGAGTGTGTTTTCAGATTGAACTTGCCCATTGGTTTTATTTGGATTTCTACATGCAAAACACACCAGGATTACCTCAGTGTGGGATAAGAGACTTTGCTAAAGCTGATATCCTTTTTATTACTCCGATTATTTTATGTCTTGGTGGTAAAGTGCAAACTGAATATTGTTAACAATGTTTCATAGTATGATAATATCAGTTCATGTGTTAATGATTAAAAGTTAGTATTGCTAGGTATGTGATGTTACGGAGTTCATTGCTTCCATAATTCTTTGGCACCCACAAAAGAGATGCTTCTTGGACTGCTAAAGAACTGTGGAAAACTGTTCCTCATGTTTGAAGATTTTTTTGCATGCTAGGTTGGTTTCAAAGGTAAGCTGTTGGTGCTCTTCAAACTGAACTCAACACTTTAATTAATTTTCCAGTAAATAGTGACAGAAATGTTAAAGCAATTGAAGGTGGTATGTGTTTCCCCATGGGCAGTGGTATGTGTATTTTGGAAGTTTCTGTAGGGTAGCGACTGCATTTTTACTGAATTCAAATAGTTGGCCTCTGCTTTTTTTGTTGCTTGCAAGGGCTGCTGGAATGTGTACTATCTAGTCCTTGCTAGAGAAAACTTCATGGCTTGCATCCATCAAATAATTTAATTTTAAGCATTTCCCATATGTTCTTGATGATAGATTGGAATATTGCTTCTAACTTTGAAGATAGTATTATCCATGGTGTCACTACACAACATACTTATCTGTTAGTTTCATAATATATGTTTACTTTTTGAAACACTATGGCTTTTAACATTTAACTGTAAAAATATAGTCATATTCTGTTGGTTGATGTTATGCTGTAATTTTATGTATGTTTTTAATTATAAATGTATTTTCAGACCAACAAAATTCTCCTAGTAATTGTAGGCAGTGCAGAAAAAATGCAGTGTAATAGATGTTATACCTTCATTACGTATTTCCTTTTCTAGCCCATATTTGCCACAAATATTAGTTCTGCCGCAGTGAATTTTGAAGTATTCTGTTGTGGAGTAATCTTTATTAGTAGTATAATATATGTAATATATAGTACTAATACTTTTATTAAGGACTTGTAGATTTTCTCTCAAAATTTTAGAGTTATAGAGATTGTTTTATATTTTCTCTGCTAGGTGAGTTTTGATAAAGCGTATTAGAATCTAGATTTCTGTAACTATATGCCATTAAAAAGACTTTTTTTTTTGCATAGTAAATACCAAAGATAGGATTCTGTGCTGTAATCTTAACAAATGATTGTGGCAAAAATTTATTCCTATTTATTTCAAGCACAAGGAACTGAAATTTTTTGTGTCTTGCTCATTTCAAAATTAAGAAAATGTGTTTGCAAGTGATACATATTCAAAATAACTGTTATGGGGTTACTTCTGTTTTCAAAATTATCTTCCTTCAAACAAGCAGCCTTGTGCAATCTTTTTTCTTGTAGATTCTTTTCTTTCTGTTTTTGTTTGGGGTTTTTTTGTGGGGGTGTCTTTTTTGTTTGTTCGGTTTTGGGGTGGGTGGTTTTTTTTTTTTTCCATTTATTTAGATGGCTTTGTATAGGAATTGCTGAATTACTTGATGCACTCTGGCTTTTAGTGATTATTCATAGTATTTTTTTTTATTTCCAAGAGAATATATCTTGAAAGGATTTATGGGAAGGAGTGTTTATTCTAAATTTTGAGTGACTATCTTTTGTATTCAGTATATGCTTTGGAACTGGCTGCTTAAGTTTATCTTCCTTAAAATGCTGCTATACTCTTCAATCACTGCCCTTTTTTACTGCCTCAAGGTGAAGATGTACAAAAGGTGTTAGATGAGTGGAAAGAATACAAAATGGGAGTGCCAACCTATGGTGCAATTATCCTTGATGAGACACTTGAAAATGTAAGTACAGAAATAGTTGTGAAGGCCTGTCTAGAGGGAGGGATGGCATATGCTGGCAGAAGTTATTCACATTTTTCTTCTGAAGAAATTTGCATTCACTCTCAAGATTCGCAGAGATCTGACAGTTACTTGATATTGTTGGCAGTGTACAGAAATATAATATACAAGACAGTAAACACACATCTGCTTGCTTTCCTTCTCAGTTTTTTTTTATTCTAAGTTACACGATTCTATCGAGAACTTTGCAGTTCTTGCTGGAACACAGCAAACCGAATGGTTTCCTTCCTTGAGGCTAACATATTCTTTTGGAGAATGAGGAGATGGTGGACAAAGACATTTAATGAAATTGGTTAGAACACCTGCATGTTTGACAGTTACGTTCCCTTGTATTTTGTAGGTTCTTTTGGTTCAGGGCTATTTAGCAAAATCTGGTTGGGGATTTCCAAAAGGGAAAGTAAATAAAGAAGAGGCACCTCATGACTGTGCTGCTAGAGAGGTAAGTTAAATCAACTCCTTAAGATAAAGAAGACTGCTGAAATCAGGATATATGTGTTGGGTGAAAAGGCATTTTACTTAGGTAGTCCCGTTATTGAAATAACGTGAATAAAGAGTCTGTTCTTGCAGTCATCTTCTGATGTACGTTCTGTCGCCTTTCTGAGTTCCAAAATGGCAATCAAGGTTGAGGTTATATAATTTAAAAAAAAGGGTTTATATTTCACATAAACACTAATGTGGTAAATGAAGTGAGTACTATTTTTAAAGTTCTCTGCTGAACTGTGAATTTACTTTTAAGTATTACTTGTGATGCTTGGGAAATCTTACGTAATTTATGGCTTTTGGCATATTAATTTCAAGGGTCACCATAACTGTAAAAATGTGAAGGAATTGGAATTTAGCCTGTGTACACTGGTCTATGTAAAGAGGCTAAGGAGCTGAGTGGGAGGTTGTAGAATTTTATGTAAAAATTATGAGGAACTCTACTTTTCTGTTTTTCAGTTATGCAGGAACAAGAATCAATGTATGTGACAAGTAAAATCTGAAAAATAAAATAATCTGTGGTATTTATTGCTCCCGGAGACCTAGATATGTAGTGAAGCTGCATATTCGAAATGGCCTGTAAAAAGAATATTAATGGTACAAATTCAATGTTCATTCAAAATAATACATCCAGAGTTTTTGAGAGAGAAAATTAAGGTGAGGGAAATTGGACTGAATCAGTATATGAGAAATCACAGGGTTTGGGGGCATTTTTGTTTGTTTGTTTGTTTTAAGTATACCTATCAAGGATAAACTAGACATAGCTGCTTCAAGAAGGAGTCACATGAGGTATGTCTTCCTATTTACTTCAAGTTATACCAGCAAAAGCATTAAAGGGGACACCGTTATACTGGGAAAAAAAAAAATCTTTTGATGATGGTACTTTGAAAAATCAATTTAGATTTCACTAATGAACAGCACTGTTGTTACCATCTTTTTTTCCGTCAAGTTAGATTGTCATTGTGGAAAGACTGACAATTTATTTTATATTCTGAAATAAAACTTTCAGCTTCTTTCACTGGAGTTATCACAGATCTGAAATCATAAGCTGCATCTATGTAAAGTCTGATTGAAGAGGTGCCTACAGAGTTCAGTAGTATTTTCAGAAGTTGATGAGGACTAATCCCATCCATATTAATAAATTGCTTCATGAAGGTGTAATTGAATTGTTTCAACTTGCTTTACAGGTCTGCCGTCTTAGAGAAGTCTAAACCATGTAAATACTATTTCTATTTCTGAGCAAACATCTATGTGTAAAGGCTTGTTTTTCCCGCAGCTTTCATGGATATATCTGAAAAATAGTCATTACTTCACTTGCGGTAATAGGTTGTGAAAGGATAACAATGAATACTCACACATTAATTTCATCTAAATACTTCTCAGGTGTTTGAAGAAACTGGGTTTGACATAAAAGATTATATCTGCAAAGAGGACTACATTGAGCTGCGAATTAATGATCAGTTAGCACGGCTGTACATCATTCCAGGAGTTCCCAAGAACACGAAATTCAACCCCAAAACTAGAAGGGAAATTCGGGTATGTGCTACCTTGTTTGAATCTATAGAAACTTTGCAGAGGTTAATTTTTAAAGCCAGAAGTATGTAAAATAATGAACCCACTAAGCACAACGAACACCTCAAATGCTAGGTACCAGTGGTATCTCTGCACTGTAGGATTTTGTGTTCATGCAGCTCACCTACAAGTCTGATACTTGACCATTTGTCTGACATCTCCATTCATCACGAAAAGACAGTAGAGCATGCTGCTAAAATACAATTCTCCTTTTCTCATAGGTGGAGGTCACATAGGTCCTTTTCTCAACCTCATATATTAATAATTTCATACTATTCTTAGTTACAGATACATATATAACTCAAGTTGTAATTATTAGTTGGGGGCATGGAAAAGCCTACATATCAAAAGGAGAAACTAAGGACTGTTTTCTCTCTTTCATGGCTAATACTGTCCAGATTTAAAAAATAGTATATTTTAAGGAGAAGGTTGGGAAAGGGACAGAAAAAAGAAACTATTTTGGATGTATTGTGTACCATTAGGCTTTTAAAAGGTACTGTGAGAGGGAAAGACAAAGGCTCAAGTAGTAACTTGTTGGAACCTTTGTCTGTAGTATCTATAATCTTTGAAGTTTGAATATTTTTTTCTTTTATGGCATTTCAGTTTAAAATAGCTATATTTCCATGCAGATTGTGTCACTGAACAGGGCATCTTGCTTTCTAAATAGGGGAAAGCATTTGACTGGACAGGACTTAATTTCTAGCATTAGAGATCTGTTTTTTAAAATATGACGTAAGATAAAATTTGAAGGTTTTTTATAAATATACAGTAAATATTGCACTTTGTAGAACAGTGACCGTATTTGTGGGAATGTTGAAGAATTCAATGACAGAGTTTTGGAGCTTTGCCTTCATCTGATCTAATGCCACCAGGCAGGCTGGTTTTTTAGTCCCTGTAGAACTGTATTGAAAACCTGTTAAGTTTGTAACTTATTTCCATAATTTGCATCTTGTCTGGACCTGGGGCTTCTGGAATAGATTGTGTGATAGCAAATCTCATGTGGGTTCTTCTACACTGTCTGTGGTCAGAATTCCTGATTTTGTTCCCCATTCTGCAAAATATACAGTTTTAACTATTAAAAATATAATATATAAACAGTAAAACAAGTCCTATCTTATCCCCATGTTTTCTTTGCTTCTATAACAAAAACTGAAACTTACTGTCAAACTAAACACCCTTCTTACTTTTGAATGGGTATTGGTGGTCCAGTATTGATGGCACTTTAAGTAAAAAGCTATTGGAAGTTATTCAAAGCTTTACATTTATTTATGGCATTCTGTGTCCTGTGGTTTGGTTGGTTTGTTTATGTTATAGATTGAACACAGCTATTGGCTATTTTTTAACCAGTAAGAAACAGGAGTGCGACTTTTGAAATACCGTATAAAAAGCTCAGTAGGCGGGGCATTCTCTCTCTTTCTCTCCTGGCCGACAACTAGGTGACATCGGGGGTGGGCCGGGCTGGGCCGGGCCCCAGGGAGCCGGTGCTGGGCCGGGTCCCCCTGCCTTTGGGCAGCCGAGCTTCAGAGAGCTGTCCGGCCGTGCTCAGCGCACGGCCAGGATAACAGCGAGCAGCAGGGGAGGGGAGGAAAAGCCCCAGCAGCTGCCCGTGTCGCTGACCGGGGCTCGGAGTATGTTTCCTCCCCCTTTTCCCTGAGGCCTGTGGGAACCGCTGGCCCCGGCAACAAAATAGCCACAGCATGGACAAGGGGTAGCAAGAAGGCATCCAGCAGCCCCCTCCACAACGCCAGCCAGCATTCGCAGCTCCTGCCGCCAGAGGCCAGAAACCACGTGATCATCGTAGCCCTGTAACTTTAACTCTTTCTCTTGCCAGCAGATGATCTTTCAGTACCTGAAAAGTTTTTCTCCCAGNGTTGGGAAAGCTGCTAATGGGTAAGATTTCACAGTTTGCAAAGGTTCTTTTCAGGCCACTGCAGATGAGTGGCATAAAAGCAACCCAAGGACTGTTCCTTGTGTGACCATGTCTCCATTGGACTTAAAAAGACTCCTTTCCTAAAAGACTGTTAGAAAATTATGTTTTTCATGGTAAAACTGATTGAAGTCACAGGTTTTATCTTTCTTCAGGGTGTGTGTGTGAAAAAGTAGAATATTTGTGGGGGGAGGAAGAGAACGATGATCTGAAAGCTTCATTTGTAGTTTATTTAGTTTTAGTTTCCTTTTCTCATTTTTCCTAATGTGTATAAATAAATTTCTTTTTTTTGCAACTTTCAGGTAAGCCTGTTTTGTTTTTAGAACTCTCCTAGTCATATATATAAAATTGCAAACACTAAACCCACGACATTAATTGGTGCATTGGCCGGGAAACGAACCAAAAATTGGCAAACATAAAACCATTACATATTTTGGTGTTTCCACCCAGTTATCAAACTAAAACCTTGACAGTTTATTAAACTCTTTTTGAGAATTTAGTTGCTGATTAATACCTTTCATATTTTAGGTGCAATATCATGCAGTGAGTTTGTGCTGTACCATCTGCTACTGTAGTGGCAGTTGGAAGAGTTAATTAACCTTTTGTTTAGAACGCTGTCGTGGCCTGTTAATTTAAGTCTTCCATGGTGATTTTTTAATTAAGGGAAATAATTGTGCGTGATACACATCTGTAACATTCTGCTAAAGCTGTAACAGAGGGTATTTTGATTTTATTTCTTATTTTTCTAGAATATTGAGTGGTTTTCCATCGACAAATTACCATGCCACAGAAATGACATGACCCCGAAGTCCAAGCTGGGTTTGGCACCTAACAAATTTTTTATGGCAATTCCCTTCATCAGGTATGTTTGAGATCAGGCAAATGCTAGGCCAGCATCTTTCCGACATTTTAAAATTCTTTAGATTTGTTTTGGTAAGTAGATCTTGTTATACTTCTCCTTGCTCACAGGCCATTGAGGGAGTGGATTTCCCAAAGGAATGGAGACTCCTCAGATAGCGACAATGGTTTTTCATCTGCAGGGAGCACACCCTCTAAGCCCAACTTGGAAAAAGCTAGGTAAGAACCAGGTCAGTTTAACATCTCTATATTCTTTCTTATAAAACACTGGTCATACAGATATGACAATATGACAGTATTATGCAATGATAATTATATACAATACTGCTTGTCATTTTCTTCAAGGATTTGTGTTCCAGGATTAGGTAAATGAAAAAAAAAAGCATAGACTTACATCATAGGATTGTAAGTAAGATGAGAACTTAATTAATGTCATGATACACAGGTGTCAGAACTGAGATTATTTCCTCAGTCTTGTTTATGGGAATAAAAAAAACCCAGCAGCAAAAGCAAGTAGATAACTTCCAGTGCTTCAAGTTCAATATTTTTGGCACTTGTGCGCAGGAAAAGTAGGACTCTCTAAAGCAGGACTGTAAAGTACTTTAAGAAGTGGCTAGCTAGATAAAACCTATGGGAATCAGTAGGAGAACAAGTACTGCTGGCTTTAGATTCAGCTGAGTAGGAAGTGGTAGAGCAAACTTTAAAACCTGTGGTTCCCATGAGAGGACTTAAGTAATTTGAGCCAGGGCAATGCCAGTGAACAACAGGACAAGTGTTAATGTGGACTTGGCCTCTTGTCTGTGGAGAATATAAATTGCAGTTAGCATTATTAGTGTCCATACTAGGTTACTTAGGATTGTCTTCCAGGTTGTTCTCAAAAAGCAGAAAATTTTCATACTTGTCCTCTGCCCTCAGTGGATTTAAAGTTGTGTTGTAAACTGTCCTTGTTTCCCTGTACCAGATCCAAACCTTGCTGTAGTCAACAGGTGTTTACAGATGGCTTTACAGGAGAGCAGTTGGTGAAGCCAAAACAGCCACAAAAGCCATATAATCATTCTGAGGTGTCTGAAGTTTTGAAAATAAAGGTAGGTTTTTTCTTAGGCAAGCATATGCATCTGGACTATTGTGTTGTGTTGGGGAAGATGAAGTGAGAAGGCCTTATAGGTATGACTGTTCACTGGGGGATGTGGAAAGTGCAGAGAACGCGAGCCAGATTGAGATGAAAACGAGCTTTGAGATGACAGACCTTGGTTGTTGAGTAACTGGTGGGCAGTGGTGGAGCTGGTGAAAGTAACTCCCTTTTCCGACCCACAGACAAAGCAAAGGGTCCGATAAGATGTTCTGTTATATTCCTCAAAAATGTAGTTTATCTTGCACTTGTAACCTTCCCCTGAAGTATGATGTAATCCCATTGGTCCAAAGTTCTTTCCCCCACCCACTTTCAAGCCCCCTTGATAAGGGGTACCGGAGAAGATGGTGCCATCTTTGCCATCTTTGCCTTCTTAGCTTTCTTAGCTATCTTTGCCACCTTTTCCTTTGTCTTTGTCCTCCCCTTCTCCCTACTCTCTCGAACCTCTCTCGCTCTCTCTCTTCATGCCCCTATTCCTTGGGGCCTGCTTCAGAGTTCTGGCTGGCAACTCTGAGCAGGGCCACCACAATAAACCCTGTATCATAAGACTGGGCTCTAGAGATCTTTCGTCTCCATTTGTCCCGACCGTTCTGGATCAGCGCTCGCTACAGACTGCCCTCTACAGTGTTGGTTTAGGGAAAATTTTGGAAGGAAACTTCTGAATGAGGTCCTTCTAGAAAGCAAATTCAAGTGGCTCTTCTCCTAACTGGTTTGGGAAAAAAATTTCTAAAAGTGGAAAAAACTGCTTATTTAACAAGTAAATAGTTTACAAACATAAAATAATAATAATATCAAACAATAAAACCTCTTGCTGTTGTGAAGAGAGATGGAAAAATTGAGAAAGTCCTTGCCATGGGTTGCAGCTCAGCTCATCTAATCTCTTACCAGTTTCTCTGACGCTGGAAAGTGCTGTCCTGGGCCCCAGTGGGCCGCAGGCATGAGCTCCCAGTGTTGAAACAGTTCCACGTAAAAGGAAAACAAAACATAGTCTAGGGACTTTCTCTGTTTCAGCTAGCAAAAAACCTAACTAAAAACAAAGGAGAGCTTTCCTTCACTGTCCATAGTGCAGACAGCGCTGTGAAGGATGCAGGGGAGCAAGTGCAGTTTCTGATAACAAACTCTGTGCTGCTTCTTTTTCCCCCCTTTGCTCTCAGAACCAGTCTTAAAGGTGCAGAACTTAATATTGAGCATAAACAGAACAGACAATTGGAGATACAAACATCATAAAGTCACCCCAGGACAACTATTTAAAGCAGATGTCTTTGTTCATAAGGGTTTCCTCTCTGGACAAAATAGTGAATTTCATCACCACAGAATGCAAAAACAGAAACATGGAGTTGGGGAACACTCTTGGGAATTCTTTTATTTATCTCACACTAGAAGTGGTGGTATCAGGTAGTAATTGTGCTGTATCGCATACAGATAGTAATTAGTACCTGCCATTTTGGTGTTATCCTAGTATATCTTCATCAGTGTATGGAAACCCACTGACCTGCATTAATTATGTAATAATTAATTCTGTTATAGTGCAAGAGCGAATGAGTGCAAGAGAGTCATAGTGCAAGAGAGAATGATTGCCCAGTAGCTTGAGTGTATGTTTTGTTAATTTCAGTGGGCTTCAGTTTTTCTGCAAAAGAAACTGTTTGCATGTTTTGAACTTATTTGGAGGGAAGTTTTGAGTTACCAAGTGGAAAATACAAATGCAGTGGTGTCCAATTCTGCCATTAAAACTCTTCGCTCAACTTATTTTGGACTTAACAGCAGAGTCAGAGCCTGAGGAACAATGGCAGAAAGCAAAATCAAGACACTTCCAGCCAAAAGAAGCGAACAAATGGACTGCACAGTCAACCAGTTAAGCAAAACCATACCTTGGTAAGAAACATGCAGTGGTTGTGTTATTAATAGGTTCCAGTAATGCTTAACAAATGTCCAGGACAATGTCCTGCTGAAACAAAGTAGAGTGCATATCCATCAAGAGTATGTTTGATCACAGTATTTGATACGTGTTTGTAGATGTATAACATTTCTTACCTTGTATGCATATACAGCTATAAAAAAGCATACTAAATTTCAAAGTTTTCATTTTAGAAGTAAATAATTTTAGCTGTTGAAAATTTGTCAGCTGTTTCAGTACAGAGTCCTTCAGCTTTCCAGGTTCCCATCATGTAAAAGCCTTCTGTGGTGTGCAGTAATAATTCGTAGTAGTGCACATCTTATTTATTCATGTATGATATCTTACTGTAAGCATGGGGTTTTCTTCAACAACACTTAGAAAATGGTGATGCAAATGCTTATTATTTCCCTTCTCTCTATCAAACAAATATTGAGACACTATCTGAGATTCTGGCTTGGATGCCAGAATCTCAGATAGTTTTTAATCATAACAGTAGAGCTGTTTACAGCAATTTGTAAATTCTGGTGTCACTGTCTTTGCATGCTACTTTCTCTTGCAGTTACTAATTGCATTTGTCCAGTTCTTCTCAGTGGGACTAGACTCACTGGGCTGTGCTCCCTTTCATAGTAGAATGTGCTTTTGATTCCCTGTTTTTTTATGGCTCTTCAATATACTTTGTTGGCTCTTGTGCAGCAGTGAGGTCCCAGTCATCCATGCAGCACAGCTGGCATGTCCAGGCTTTAGTTTCTCTTGTTTACCAGCAATAAACTAGATTCTTCCCATTCTGGCTTGTGGTTTTTGCCTTATTTCTCTTATTCTTGTAAGCATACAGCAACCATAAACTCGTCCTAAAATCCTCACTGCAGCAAGGAATGATTAGTTATGTTTGAGTCTGAGTCTAGAAGAATGAATTGGCTGCCCAGGAATTTGAATGGACAGGAACAAACTGTAATGGTAATCTGTAAGATCTCATGGACACAACTGTTAATGCTCCACGGTTACTTTGTAGGCTCTTCTCAGACTTTTCTAAATATTTCTCTTTTTCTGTTTCACTTGTATTTTCATGATGGTCAGTCTTTCGAAGTTTAAATACTTGGTGTCCCTGTGAATATTTTCTGATGTAATTTGAAGGCCAGGAAACTCTTAATTTGCAGAGAGTGCAAACAGCCATACTTTTTCTGTATCGATGTGCTTACAGCAGCAATGCTTGGGGCTAAAACATCTCTTCCCCAGAGTGTCTCTAAAGCATGCTAATTTTGGCAGCAGCAGTATGTTTGCAGATGCATTCTCCTTGCCGTTTTTGGGACAAGCTCATTGAAGTGTGGGCTTATGTGTGAACCACATTGGTTCTACACTGTCATATGCAAGACCTTTCCATCTTAAAACAGTTAGAAAATACTCTTTAGAGTACAGTAAGAAGTTTGCATTTTAGAAATGTTTTGGTGACTTAAAATGTTGCATGCTTCTGAAAAACTTGTGGACTTAAAGCATGTTTGCTACATCAGGTGATGTGACAGAATTAATGCTGAGTATTCACACATGAGGTGTGTCAAAGCAGATATAACCAGCATGCCTGTTAGATGATGCTTAAATATAATGCCATTTCTTTATTATAAAATGTGTAATGTGTGGTCATTCTCTTCACTAGAAATGTGAAAAAAGGCTTAATCCAAGAAGACTTCAAGATAACTTTGGAACAGGCAAGTGCAGTCAGAATTTTCATCAACTGTCCTGTGCTACAGGCTGAAGGCACCTGAATAATGATGGTTGAGGGCTTTTCCTCATGCCAACCTTCCAAATCTTAAAAAACCATGTTTTTCCAAGGTAGTCTGAGGTTTTGTTTGTTTTTTAATGAAAAAGATACTCTTTCATGTTGGTCTTACTATTCTTCTCCTTAATTATAAAGACTGACTGATACACCAGGTGGCTGAGTAAAAAAGTAACGAGAAGCTAGTTTAGAAAAATAGCATCTGAGTCAACACAGTGCTGGTGAGTGTTGTTTCAAGGCTTTCTGTCCTGTAAGTAATAAGCTGCAGCAGAGTGCACGCAGTTGTTAGTGCTCAGGAAACGGTGCCATTTTCTTTCCTCCTTATTAAGAAATAAGTATTATGTGTGTAAAACTGACTGTTGAAAGTATTTAAGATTGCAGTGAATTTGCAGTGAATTATTGCTAGAATAAATCTAGCCTCTAGACAACTTGTTAATATGGCTGTTTGAGTTACCTTCTTCTGTTTTTGACCAAACATACAGACTTTATTATAAATATTAATCGAATATATATGTTTGAGGTATGGCTTTGTGTTGTTATCAATACTTTTGTTGGCAACTACCCATTTAAAATTTATTTCATACTTTTTTCTCTTTAAGCAGAAGCAGCATATGAGATGTGTTGTTCCAGTGAAGACCCACTGCCAGAACATGTAGAGGGACATTCTATGGCATGCAATGGCCATTACAAATTTGCTTTTTCATCAAGAGCTTTCTTAAGTTTCAAGTTTGACCATGATGCCATAATGAAAAGTTTTGACCTCTGACAGCAAACTTACTAGGAATAAGAATCAGACTTGCCTGTTGCAATTGAGGGGGTTTCTTATCCAGCCTTACTCTTTCTCAGGAGTTTTTATTTTGTTTTATTTGTTTGTTTTTAAATGCAATACAGGGACTGACTGCTGGTTTGGAAGGGTTTGTTCCCTCTGCAGTATGGGAGTGGCATAGTCAAGTGTTGCACTTTAAATGCAGTCTACCCTTTGTCCACAAAAGTACCTTTCCAATGTTCAGTTCACTTGTTCCTAGCTGTGCATTAGAGGGCATTAATTTTACCTGTGTGTTTTAGGGGGGGGTTTTTTGTGGTTTTAAAATTTTGTTTATTTTAGCTTGCCATATGTTTTGTCATTGGCTTTTTTTAACTATTGGGGTACACCAGCTTGCTAACCTTTTAACTGTTCTGATGTAAATTATTTGGCTTATTAGTCATTATTTAGTAGGACATTGCAATATTACGCAGTGGCAATGAAACAAATTCTCAGAGGACATCTCTGTCCTAGTGATTTTGAAACCAAGTTGCACATTTCAAACCTAGCCTCAGCCTGTCATTCTTTCTCTGTACTGATTGTTTGCCCCAAATACCTTCCCTCCTTCACACTGATAGTTTTTGTTGGCTGGGAATCGCTAGTACTTGAGTCAAATCTATAGCATCTTGACTTTTTGTACCTACTCTTCCTTGGTCTTCAATAATGACACTCAAACTGGGTAAAACTCAGCCCTTCAAATTGTCTAAATTAGCTCTTGTGCACTGCCCACAGCTGCATAAGAAGAAGTTACAAAGCAGCTGCCTGCAAAAAAAGAGACGCTTAAACTTGTCTGTGAGAGGTTACTTGTGTAGAATTTATACTGAATGTAAATAAGCCTCTGTAGATTTCGCTGAGGAGGAAGACAGGTGCATGGATAATAGAGACATTGTGTGACACTGAACAGCTTTATCAGGCTTCCAATAACTATTCCAAGGGTGTTCAAGTATTGTATTCTATGCTGTTGTCCTCACATCTCTTGTAGTGTATGCTCTATATATATCCAGTAGTATTGAATTGCACTTGCATTTAAATGATCTAGCTTCAGTTATTTTCAGCTACAGTGCTTTCTTAGGAAAAACATGAAAGATGGGGTGGGGATGGAGGGGAGGAACAAAAAACCTGTAAGAGTTGAGGTGATGAGCTATTACATTGCCTTCAAGTCAGTGGATTTTGAGCGTGTGCATTGCAGTGGAGAGAAATGCACTGAAATAATTTGTCACAGCAGCTTGTGATAGCAAGCATGTCCCAGATTTAAAAATGGACTTTTCTCTAGAATAGAGGTAATTGATAACTTCATAGGTTGAATGAACTGCACCCTTGTAGTGTATGTACGTGCACTGAGTTTTTATGCAACTCATTATATGTCATCCAAAACCAAAATCTTGGTCTTCCTTCAACCAACCACTCTACTTCATATACCCTACCTAGTGTTTTCCTCAGAAATAGCTTTAGAACTTTCTCCTGGTTTATTCACCTGCCTGCCACCAGGTGATTTGGAGCTCTAATGCTGTAATAATTTTGGCCATGGGAGTGTTAAACTTCTGTATCAGTCAACATGAGAAATGGACTACAGCATTTCCTCGTGGAGAACAACAGTTCTGAGGGCCTTGTTTTTCAAGACCAAATTGTGAAATAGCTCAATCTAGCTTTGACTTGCTTTTTTTTTCCTCTTAAACGTATCCAAAGGCCATACAATGACAAAGAAGAGTAATTAAGAAGGTAAGGATAATGCTGGAGGAGGTTACATTATTCAGCTTCAGGTGAAAACTAATTTTTTGTACTTCTTAGTTCTGTTTTAGTTGATTTCCCAGCAAAAGTGCCTTTACTCACGGTGAGGCAGAAGTTTGTATCATATCCTGAGGCTGCTACTGCCTGTGGAGCTAACAGGGCTCTCCTAAGGCATAAATAAATAACAGGCTGTGGAAATCTTTTTATAAATAAGTTGACTTTTCAGATAAATTAGTTATAGATCATTTAATGCTCTGTGAAATAATGGGGATGTTGATGAAACAGTGAACTTGGAGCATCTGTCATTTATTTGGGAAGTCCTGGTAAGGACTTCCTTGGCAAGTCCCAGTCAAGAGGAAGTCTTTAGACCAACGGAAGCATGTTCTATGAATAGGAGATGGTGGCTGCCCTCTGTTTACTGTGTTATTTTTTTCTTCTTAGTGAAAGGTTGGTTCAGTATAAGAGACATTGGTTGCTTCATTAAGCAAGCCAAAGTGAAACTTATATATATGTCATTCATTTTAGTAAACCTAGCCTTAATGTGAGTTGCAAATAAATGTGATAAATATGCAATAACTTACTTCTTTGTATAAGGGTACCATTTCCTGTAGTAGCATTGCTTTTTGCTTTCCTAATAAGATTTATCCTAAAACTATGTAAGTGTGGTGGCCTGTGATCCACTTGGTGGGCTACATCATGCCCTACACTGTGAACATTTTGTTTACTGTTTTTTATGTTCTTATTTCATCATCCCTTTATAATTGTATATCTAAGTTTAGATGTACTGTTTACATTATCTGCCATAAAACAGTGAAGAAATAGCAAGTGAGATACAGGCTTTAGTTCTATGAGTTTTTACTTTACAGGAGTTAGACACAGGGAAATAGAACTGTTTGCATGTCTGACTTGAGAGCTGGTGTTGAGATACTTGAAAAACACTGTCATTTTGCGAATGCTGCCAAGTTAGGGGGTTATTCAGATAATGAATGGTCAGTCAGTGTTCTTGGAATCAACTTGCAGAGTAAACAAATATTTAGCAAAAAACCCCTACAACTGTGTGGTGCTAGGAATCTGGTACTAGTGTGCAGGTTCTAGTACTACATCAACTCCCTGCTTTAGCATGAGGATTTTAGCATTTCTTCTCAGAATGCTGCTTCTATAGTTTGACCTTGGACTGAAGAGTGGCCTGCCCAATTAAGTGACTGAAGTGCTGCTGACTTCAGCTCCTTGATGCACATCAATCATCCAGCTTTTGAAAGTAACTGTGTCTTGCATAGTTTGAAGTCTGGCAACAATGGTTGGGAAGGTGAGGGGGAAGTAGCTTTATTTATTGTACAATCAAAGTATTATTTTTTAACACAATGTAAATTCTTTAGTCCAAGCATGCATAAATAGCTTCTAATTAAATTTTGGGCCTTATCACCCTTCCAGGCTTCTGTGCTGTGCTCCAGCCTTTCTGAACTAATTTGGTGATTCGAGAACAGTATTTTGTGATTTTCCTTCACCTACCTGTGGTTGTTATAAATGTAACGTTCCTTTTAAAAACAAGGCAGGCTTCAGGTCTGGCTACTTCTAACATACTTGCTCTCAGATTGTACTTTCAGATAAGAACACAGTTCTTCCAACCTTTACCTAATGTGGTCATTTGCTTTTGCACTTAGGCCATTATGGTGTGAAAAACAGAGAGTCTACATTAAGAATCCAAACTCCAATATCCTGTAGTACAAGACAGCACTATTGCTCCAGGAGTAACTGGCTGCCCAGTTGTGGGGTCAGTGGGCTGCTTAATCCGGAGATACTTGGGGTTTTGTTACAAATTCTGATCAACAGGTTTCTCTTCCAGAGGTAAAGCCAGGTGCCTTCATGTTTGAAGTTAGGAGGTTATATTCTAAATGTGTTAGGAAGCTCATAGTTATTGAAAATTAGTAGAATAGTCTCTCTTGTTGATACTGATTTCTGTAAATAAACTAATTTTACGTCTTGCACTGTAAATGTTAAATAATCTGGTGCTTATACACAACTCCATAATTTCAAATTGTTTTTGTTATTACAATATTTCAGCTTTTGAAACAACCAAAATTATTTAAGATATGGTAAATTTATACAAACTAACCCAAGGTGCTTTTACCGTAAATTAGACTTAGAAACTCTTCCATAAACAGTCTTTGTTCATATGCATTTATAGCAATAGTGTAGTTCAAGAATAGAAGTAGGCTAAATGCTAGTATTTGCACTGTTCTTAATCTCATACATAAGCACTGATAGATGCAGTAGGATTTATGCTGTGTGTGCATTTCACTGTTTCATGTAGCTTGTGAACTTAAAAGGAAGTCAACATTAAACAACAACAACACTGGGCATATTGAAGATTATACCAGAGGAACTATTCCAGATTGGTAGCAGTACAGTAGAACAAAATACTTGGGATTTAACTTGTCTTTCCAGTGCAAATGTCAGGTTCAGCAAGACTTAACTTTTTGTACAGATTCAGCTTTACAGAAACACTTATCTTTAAATTGTTCTCAGTGCTGGCTGCTTCTGGGAAGTCAAAAGAGTCTTCAAATTCTCCTTCAATTCTTCCAGGAAAAAAAACCCGCTTCCTTTTAAGTAATTATTAAATTTTCACAGAGTACAGAATGTTTAAATTTGGAAAGGTCTCTATGGATTTTACTGAAAACAGAGTATTTTGTCATTTCTAAGCATTTATATTCTTGATCAGAAGAACTAGCTTCTTGTTTCCAATATGGGTTACAGTTCAGTGCCTTTAAGAAAACGATTACAGCTCATGGAGCATTAATCATTTTAAAATAAGGCATTCATAGCTTTTTAAGAAAACACATCCTGCAAACACAGTTCTCTATGACACATTTCCAGTGGTGAGAAGAACTTGGCAAATTTTTTTTAAGCATGTTTGATCAAAATTACTAAACTGTGGGGATGAAATTTGTATCTTATTGGTTGGGTACATAATTTTGTTATGCAGAAAAAAGTATGGAAAACTGCATGATTAAGACCTCTCAGCCAATACTTCTCACACCACTACTTGCAACGGAACTTTACTGTGTCTGCATGGCACTGCACTCATGTGGAACTTAATCTCTGAGGAGCAGTTTAGCTGGGTTTGCAAGGCACTTTTACCATTAAAAAGCAAAACAGACCCCCTAGAAGAAGGTGTGGAGTTGTTAATTTAGGCAGAATGCTCAACTGGTGTTCATGTTCCAGGACCCAGACTTGGGTACTGCTTCCAAATGATGACACCTTTCAGGGCAGCACTGCATGCCTCAGAAAACAGGAGCCAGTGCTTTGTGGTGTGGCTCAGACATGAAGGGTTATGTCTTCCTCCTGTTTGTTTAAAGCTCAAGAACTGAATCTGTTTTCCTCTGTATGTAAGTGGCACATCAGTGCTAATTAAGTAGAAAGTGCATACAGCTAAAGAGTTAAAATCATTACAGATTTTATCCAACTTCCATTATGTTTTTATCCAACTTCCATTATGTTCTTTTGAAGAAAGTTTCTATTAGTCAACTCTTCAATTGTATTAAGTAAAATCTGTAACATCCACTGTACTGATGATTGTGATTTTGTTATGAAGCACACCATTTAAGAGACTATGACTATGAATTTTCTTCCATATTGTTATTTTTCCTCTGTAAAATTAAATTACTTTATAAATAAAACGTATTGAAGTACTGAAGTATGAATATAAGGATTGCTGGTCATTGTGAAATGTGATGCCTGTGCTGCTGGTACAGGTTATTCATCCATAGAATGTTTACATGTTGCCTTAAGCCAGCAGTGATTATATCTAGTGCCAGGAGACGAAGGATTAAAGTCAGTTGTAAAGGTGGATAAGGAGTTCATTCAGCACAACGGAAAAAAAAAATGTATTAGACAAACCAAAGAAAGGAAGTATGTGCTGTGCTCTTAGAATATTTATGTAATATTGAGTATTTTGTTTTCCTTTTGTTTTGGTGCATATGACTTCTTATTGAAAGAATTGGACATGTGGTAACAGTTTCACATAGGCCCTTCTGTTTCAATTAAGTGTTCACTGAAGATGTATAGGGTTCATGGGAAATACTGATGTTCCCGAGGCTAGCTAAAACTTGTGGCCAGATCTGAGTTATTAACAACTTTTCATGGCTCTATTAAGTGAACTTTACTGACAATGTCAAACCATGTCCTTCAGTACCTTAGGTGGAAAATGATACCTTTATGCCAAGGTATCTTTAGGCAGTCCTATTCAATGGTAAGGTGATAAGCCATGGTGGGACGAACAAAAAGCAAGGCAAAGAAAAAGCATTAGAAATTTATTCAGAATATAAGAACATTTGTAAAATAAGTATTATAAATGCCTCTGTATAAATAAATGCAGATTTAACAATTCTATATCAAATGAACACAAAATAGCTATTTTACAGCTGCTGGAAAACTAAAAGGTAGCAACACATTTAAAGCTAATTCAGTAAGGTGAAAAGTTTCTAAAGTTACAATGCATGGTGCAGTATTAAAGGAGGAGAAAGTTCTAATAAAACCAGTAGACCGTGACATGAATGCAAACTTAGGCACATGTGCTTTGCAATAGCTAATAGTACATTCAAGCTGGTAAAGATTTATACTGTTATATGAACATAATATACTTTTCCCTGCAGAGAAATATTCTCTGGGAAAGCAGAGAAATGCAGCACAAGTTCTGTAAACAATTCTCTCCTGTATTTCTGTCTTCCATGAGATGGGAATTTGTTTCTCTTTCCTAACCAATGAGTGAAGTTTTATTATCTCGCTGGTATGGGCAGGATTGGGGAGAGGATTGGTGCTGCACAGAGCAGGGAAGAAAAAGCAGCATGCTCTTCACCTGGGCAGAATAGCCCAAGCCCAGAAAGAATGGAGTCAGCTTTAATAAATCATTAAGCCTTCTGATATTAAAGTCCATAAGTCCTGTTTTCACTACTCTCATCACAACCATAAATGGTGCCCCAAGACCACATTATACATCATAGAATTAGAAAAAAATGAATGTTTTTTCTGAGCACTCTTTGAAATACAAAGTTTCATGCACTCTGGTGACTTAAGAAAATGAAAAAAGTCCAGTCAGTAATTCGTGAATGGACCTAGGTTGGCAAGAATCAGCTTTTTTTCTTGCTTTGCCAATTTATTATTTCTGCAACAAGCATTAAGAGAGTTAAGTTGCTGGAACTCACAGTGCACTGCACACTCAGGTATTGATACTTACAGATTTGCATAAAAGGTGTTTGAAGGGGTTTTTTTGGCATTTTTTCTGAGGGTTGGTGCCATTTTAATGGGGTACACTGGAGCTGCAGCTGATTATTACCATTGAACAATTTCCACAGTAACATTAAACCTGTGACCACTTTCCTGTTGATCCTTTCCAGTATGCCAACAAATGATGCAGTAGCTGCTTGCTGAAGCAAATAAATCAACTGGTGGTCTGGCAAACTATGGCTACTGCTGAGGCTGGATGGTACCAGTGCTGCTTTTTCACCTACAACCCTTATGGGGAAAAATGGGAGTGGTTTATGTTTACTGATGATTTATAATTTATTCTCAAGTACTTCTAGAGCACAGTTGGCATGCAAGATTCATGTTAAATGTAGTGAAATAATCAGCAAAATGTCAGGCCTGGGAAAAACACTGAGGCTGCAGCTTTTTATGCCTCTGTGTAAGAGTATCTGAATTTCTATGGAAGAAACTCTTCTGTGTGAGGGGCTGAGGGCACTGGCCCAGGCTGCCCGGAACAGCTGTGGCTGCCCCATCCCTGGAATGTTCAAGGCCAGTTTGGATGGGACTTGGTGCAACCTCATCCAGTGGAAGATGTCCCTGCCCACGGAAAGGGATTGAAACGATGATTTTTAGGGTCCTTTCCAACCCAAACCATTCTCAAACCATTCTGTAATTCCATTATTCTAAACGGGGAAAAAAATGAGCCTGAGGCAGCCCAGTGCAGTATGGTTTCTGTCCTCTCCAGTGAAAGGTATTTCACATGGACATTCTGAAGTGACCTCAAGTCACACGAGTGTTTCAGATGCCAGAAGACAGAAGTGTAACTGCATTTTTGCCACAGCACATGGTGGATACTTTCCTTTGTGTTTCGTCAGAATAAGTGTGCTCAGCTACCTCTGAAGGTGATGGCAAACCCCCACCTTCCTGGGTTTGAGAAAATTGAGCCAAAAAAGGATAAACACCATAGAGAGCTGCTTCTATGACAGTATAAATAAATAAACCTCCTCCCTCAAGAGACTAATTTGCAAAAAATTCTAGTTACATTATAAATTAAGAAGTGCAGTTATTCTGAGAAAGGACTGATCAAAACCAGAACATCACTACCTAAAAATTTTGAAATCAGCATTGTTTTTTCTTGGCTATTGCAATCAATCACATGTGATGCTGCTTTGTGGATGATGTACTAGACTCCAGAGAAGTAGGAATGACTAAGAACAGAAGACAACAACAGTTACAGTAGTAAGGGATGGACAACCAACTGCTGTATTTCCAGATGTAACCAAGACTTAACAATAATGCCATATTCTGAACACAAATTCCTATGTTGTCTGACTGACCTAACCAACAGTAAGGAAAAAAAGTCCCCTAGAAGTATTTCCTTAGTACTAGTAAGAGGAAGAATAAATGAGAGAAATTATCATAATTCTAAATACACTAGTAAAAAACTTGAGGTGCAACTCAACATGAAAAGCAAAAATGATAAACATCTCCTGAAATCAGATTCACTGGAAAATGCAAAGCAGAGGCATAACACAGAAGCAGGCTAACACAATGAAGGGACTACAGCTTGGTTTTTTAAAACACACATGAAGCTGTTCTATGTATGCTGTCAAAAAAAAAGGCAAATTCTGAATATAACAGGTGCTATGGCAGACACCTGTATTTTGACCCCTACAGAAATCAACCTCATCCCCATGATTTGCTTAATATTCATTAACCTAACTAGCCAAAATTTGCACTTCAGTTTGATAATACAGTAATATGTGATTTAAACAAGAGAATACTAGCAGTAACAAAAATTAACCTAAGAAGATATAAGACTTCACCATTCACATTCTGTTTGTGGGTGGATATCCACACATCTGCACATTTCCAGTTTAGTGCCTATGTATTCATAGGCACATATTCATATTAAACCAGGTACATTACTTAAGTACCTTTTTTTGGTCAAAAAAAGTATAAAAAGACATTCTACCTCTTGATCACAGTAAGCTGTGACAAAAATTGCCCAGCTTCTTAAAGAAAACCTTGGATATATTCTTTATAGCAAGGAAAACCAAAATTTTTTACAAAGTCATTGCAAACACCATGCAATATAAATACCAGGAGGTCTTCTGTAATTTCTTACCCATCCTTGGCACAGACTGTCTGTGGCATGGTGAAACCCACAGTCTTTGGCCCTCTTATGCACTGTAAAAGTTACACCTTTATCATAATTCACAGTGATGCAACTAGGCTTTTTTTTTTTTTCCCCTTTCTTTCTCAAATCAGCCAGAGTTTTCCTACCTGACTTGCACTGTGAGCAGCAGAACTGCAAGCAGGGTGCAAAGAAAAAGCCAGCCAGGCTGTCATCCCCACCTCTGCAGCTGCCTGTTTGCTGGTGTAACCACAACGGCCAGTCTTGAGGGTACAGTATGGACCTGTGTGCAGAGAGAGCTCAGGGACTGGGAAAACTCTCACACGATCTCCAAACTACCCAAATAAAAACCTCTTAACATGAATTATTCTGCTGTATGCCACTGTCATCCATAGGCCATCGGTAAAATGGAAGAGAAGCTGTATGAATACAGACATAACAATAGACAATGCACACTTACAACATGATAATTCAGGCACTGCCATTTTACATTATGAAACAGTCCTTAAGGTTAACACTTTTATTATCCCCATGACACCTCTCTGGGATCCCAGAGAAGGTGCTTTTAAGTTTTGTCAGCATTGACAATCAGAGCTTTTAGCATTTGAAAGCCACCTAAAAGTCAACCTCCAAAGGAAAGTTGCATCCTTTAAAGAGACGAATTTAAAGTGAAGTTTCATTGGTGTGTGGTCTGGAGTTCTCTTCTTCCAATAAAGCTATTCTTTGTTTGAGCATTCTTACTTGGGTATCATGTCTCTCCACCATGGCCATCATTTGTGATTCCAGTTTCTTCAACTTATTTTGATGCTTTTTCTTTGCTTTTTCATAAGCTGCTACCAAGTTGCTGTAAAAACACAAGGCATACAAGGTAATTTAAACAGGTTTCTTCACAGCAAGTTCTACAAAAAATCTACCCCAAAGCCCCACCTTCAGTGAACTTCAAAGGCTGGATACTGATCCTCTTCCCAAAATTTACCAGTGTTTTAAAATGGATTAGATCCAAACCTTTTTGATTCAAACCCAGATCAGTGCTAATGTCTGTGTCTTTCCTAGGGGAAGCACACACCTTTACCAGTAAACTGGTAAAGAAAACTAAACATGGTTCAAAGAGGCAGATGGATGTTGCTCTTGATGACCCCTCATACCACTGTTTATGAGTCAAGATACCACATCAAATGTGATTTCTATAAATATTCATGGCCAGAATCTGCTTAGAAAGTCAAGGACTGAATTTGCATTTTTCATTTTAAAAAAGTAAAATTTACATTCAGAGGATGGCATCATGTGCTAATTTGCTAGCTACTGAGTAGCTTCTGGGCCTCCACCTTGACTGGATTGGAAAACTTGAGACAGATGCTGCTTCTCACCATGAAGGCTTTTAAATACAATTTAAGGAAAACCACATTGTGAGTGAGAGGTTGCTTGCAGAAAGGGCAGCTGCAGTCCACCATATTTCTAGACCATCCAAATAGAATACAAGAAAAATACCCTGAGTGAGCAACAGAACTTAGGTGTGATTATCCAAGACAGTTTATTAATGAAGAGGTTGGAGCCAAAGAAAAGGGAGCAGTTAAAAATAGATTCATAAACCTTTTTTATTTTGTGCAATCACTAGTAGTAACTCACTTGAGATTAACCTATTTCCCTGCTTTCTGTTCTTAACTATGTAGTTGTCAGTGGCCTACATGGGTGGTTTATACCTCCTCCTTCTCTAACTATAGCCCTGGAGTGCCAATATGTGGATGGTATGTGAGGATCCTAAAACTTCTCATTACTGTAAGTGGAATATTACAGTGCTTTGCAAGAACACAGCAAAAATAAACCAATAGTGCATCCATCTGCTGGTAGATCCTTTACCTGTTTGCCCTTTTAAGGTCATTAACAAATTCTGCAGACTGCTGATGTCTGATTTCACTGCTCTTCGTGAGTCTCTCCAAAGCACTCACTAACTCCTGCACTCTTGCTTTCAGTTTCTTCTCCCTGGATCAGGAGAAAAGGAGGTAGGAAACTATTTTCAAAACAGAAATAGCACTTCGGCTTGGAAGTGTATCAACAACTATCCTGTGCTGGGTTGACATGCTGCAAGTATTTTCCTTACTACTATTAGGATAATACAGGAGGTAGCTCTTACGCTAAACTTTTCCAAAGATTGGGATTTATAACTATGCGAGTTGGCCAGTGCTCCCCAGGATTGTGGATTGTGCCGGGCCCAGAAGATTCGTTGTCAACACGAGGGACCTCAACCAGGATCAGTGAGGATGACGATGGTTTCACCTGCGGAGGACTGCAGGTAGGTTTTGGGGAAGCACAGGATATCAATAGCCCATTTTGTGTTCTAAACGACAGGTCCGAGTCATAAAGGATTTGGGGTGTTCTGGCAGCTGTTCCCCCTAAGGGTGTGAGAGAAGAAAATGGGTGGCTGTATGTCCAAAGTAGAAAGGAGGCATATGGATGTTTTAAGATAATTTTGACAGACCATGATAAAAAATCTTCAAAGAAAGAATTGAAACTGTTGGCAAGGTGGATCTCTAAAAATTTTCCGGACACCTCTGTTGATGAAATTTGCACCACTGAATTCTGGGACTCAGTGGGAGTTAAATCATACAATCTTTGGCCAAGAGGGAACCCATTGTGCCCCCATGCTCCCCATTTTCCGTACCATCCTTGAGACCCTTCACCAGTGAGCTAAGCATCGATTACTCGGTCCGTTGGTCACCCCTACCCTCAAGCCTTCCCTGGAACCTTTCCTTCACGAACCTTCCATGACGGTCCCGCAGAGACCCAGGATGGAAGGGGTCATCACATGACTTGGGAGCCTGACTGTCTTCCCACCATCTTGGCTCCTCCACTTCCTACCCCCACGACCTCCTTTTCCACCCAAAACCACTCCTCTGACTTCACCCCCTCAATCTCAGACCTCGCCCCCAATGTCAATCACTCCAATATGAGCCATGCCTCTAACACCGAGCTATAAATGGTAACTGCATCCCAGAAGTCCGCCATTTTGGCCCAAGGCCCTTCTGCCTCACCACCCGGCAATGTGGCAGCTCCCATGACCAAGGCCAAAGGACATTGCCACAATTCTAATGATAACAAAACTGCTATTGCCCCAAACAGTAGCAGTGAGTGATCCAGACATCGGCGCTCTACCACCTCACCCCCCAGTTCCAGAAGACCCCTGGGAGGGGGTCCAGAAGGCTGTGATCAAGGAAGGAGACTGGCAGAGAGTTTCAAAGTTCACTGTCACGCCAATATGCAATCGAAGGTGGGGGGGAGTTAACCTGAGATGGGAGACCATGACTTAACAGGGAAATAAAAGGGCTTTGCAGAGCAGCAAAGGACCATGGGAGGGACTCACCCTATTTTAACAACCTAGTTTGTACCACGTTTACTGCTCATGTATTTACCCCCCATGACTTAAAGCATGTTATGACAATGTTATTATCACCCACTGAATACACCCGGTGGAAGAGACTATTGAATCAAGTAACTGACTATGCTGGGGACCAAACATGGGCAGCACAAACATTAAACCATCTTGTGGGAGAAAGGGCCTATAGTCAACCTGACAGCCAAGATCCCAAGCTCTCCAACAGGATCACCTACCACCACTTCCTGGCACCACCACAACCTGGAGACCAAACAGCCCTACAGAAACATCACCATCAATATCAACAAACCCTTTTACTAGAACAGCGCTCAACCACCATGCACTTGGACACCACCTTTGAGACAGTTGCCTCAACTTGGTCTTCAAGCAAATCCACCATTTATTTAAGAGAAGCCTGCAACTTTACAGCCCCAGTCTAGAATGACTCAACCTATGTTTCAGTTTTCAGCTCAGTTGGAAGCCACAGTTATTCCCTAAGAAGAAACGTCCATATAGGTTACTTGGTTAAATACAGATTTGATTCTTTATATACCTCTGTGGCATAATGAGTCTGTGAAGTTGAAATTTTGATATTGTGTGTTAACAACTGTTTTGTTTAGTACTGTCTTACTACTCTAAGTTGCCTAACCTGTTAAGGGACGTTAAAAGACTCTAAAAGAAGTATATTTTTTATATTTAATAACAAATATGCTGTTATCAGGTTCCTCATGCATAAGCCTAGAATGTTTCAGCAGATGTTTAGCTTAAATGCTTAGTACAAAACTTAGACCCTCTGTAGATATATTACTCTAGGTCTTTGCATAAGCTACAGCTTTTCCCATGAATACCTGGTAGTGCAGACTGTGGAAAGGTTGTGTGTGTACTAGAATATATGACTTATAGTACAAAGTATTTAGTATATTTTATATATACAAATACAAATATGCCTTATGGTACAAAGTATTTAGTATATTTTTATATACAAATATGAATATGAATGAATATGAATAAATAACAAGTATGGATGAATATGAATATGAACGAATAATATGGACGAATATGATAAAATATTGACTATTTGATGATTATTGAGTTCCATAGCCTTATTTTACAAGCATGTTGCAGGTATTATTGGCAAAGCTATAAATTAATTTTTAAAGATGGTTAGTAATAATTGGTTGCGTTCTTTGCTTGAGACTTTAATATTCATTCTTGATGAGCACGACAACATCCTCATTTCATTAGCCATATACCTCACACAAGATACAACAATTATTTAATTCATGGGGAATCACACACACTGCAGGTACTCCTCACTCCCCCACAGACCAAGCAATGATCAAAAGAAAAATAAACAAAAAATAAACATCAAAACAAAAGATGTAAAGAACCTGAACCAAAAGTGAAAAAACTAGTTTCATCAGTATATTCCACCTAACCAAAAAGAAAAAGGAAAAAGGAATAAGAAAAAAGAGCCACAAATAAACTCCCAACTATGTTCATCTGCTACAACATTACAAATATCGATCCATTCTTTGCACCACCAAATTCACTAGATAACAAACAAAGCAGCAGTGAGAATTCACCACTGAATACCTCAAACAACAGTACACTAATAGCAACCACACAACTACTCCTCCCAAGAATATAAAACTCTCAAGTTCTCCCTGTGCAAAATAAACCTATTACTCCCAACAGGCCTAAATCTCCATCTCAAATCCTGCCTTATATTATTCAACAACCCTGCTCCAACAGCACAGCAGTATCTCGTCCACCACCACAAATCCAAACAACCCTCCCTCATGTACCCACAGAACCAACAACTAGTTTGTCTACAAATCTAGATAACCAATTTGATGCTCTCTTCAATAGCATTCTACCATCAAACAATGAATTCCCCAAACCAACAAACAGTAGTGAAGATGAATAATTATTTTTCTTCATTGAAAACCTCTCAGACAATTTGCTTACTCCAGCATTGTAGATGACTTGCATCCGCCCATAGAAACATCGAACCCATACTTTATTACTTACAATTCTTGTCCACCTCTTAACCTTTTTAGTATGAATTTAAACAATATAAAATAGCTAAACAAAGTTTTTGTAATGATAGAGTTTACATAAATTTATTAAGATTAATTTCTGTTCAGTTTAGCAATATTTTAGTAAAGCTAGTTAATAGAATTGCAAATTCTGTTAAAATATACTCGTTTAAATTATAAAGAACCTTTTTTTGCTATGTTGCTATGCATCTAATTTAATTTTGCTTAAGTGTAAGTCTACTGTTTTGTAAATCTATTGTTTTGATTTTACGTTACCTTTATTTTCATAAAAAAACCCACACACACCACAAGTATCCCTCATCATTGAGAGAGTCCGTAAGTCTTTCAAGCACCTCTTATACAAAAGAAAGGGGGAGTAGAGGCAGTATCCACAGGAGAAAGGCTTGCTAGGACTGGATAAGCACTTGCTAAAACTGTGTATGCAATTAATTTTTTAATGTTGTTTATCATGGGGAGGAGGAGACATGTTTATATTTTTACAGGTAAAGAAGATTTAGGCTAGAAACATAAAATCATATCTGCTGTCGCTGCAACAATACCTATAAGAAGAATGCTAAGAAATATCCCCAAGAGAAGCAAGGTGAGGACCATTTGGGAAGTTGCAGACACTGACAAGTTTTGACTCCAAAACGCAGCTCTCGAAGACTGGTTGAATGGACTTTTTTCAAGTTGATTATCACTAATTAAAATTAGGTTATGAATTCTTTCAGCTGTTGTTGTTTGTTAAGATGAGTGTTGATTTTTATTGTAAGTGTTGTTATATTATCATAGTTGCCATGTTCAATTAGTTATTTAGTAAGAGCTTTACAAAATTTTTGGGAAAGTTTTTTATTATTATTTTTTGTAAAACAGAAAAGGGGGAGATGTGGGAGTTGGCCAAGCTGAAGCAACTCTAAACCTAAGGCCATGGGAAACCCCTTTTTCGTGGCGAGCAGTAAAGGTTCATGGGAGTTTGCATGTTAATGAAGTTGTTGCATATAAGGTTATGTTTTTATGATTGGTCAGTTACGTTGTACGAATATGGTTATGTTCCCAGTTTGAGTTTGATTGGATCTTACCCTCAGACTTACCCTATATATTGTCATGTTTTCCTCAGTTCTGGGTCTTCGGCTGGTTACCCCCAGAAAGTTCTCCTGGGTACTGTGCATGGTTTTGGGGCACTGTCCCTATTTTCTCTTCTCTGTTATTAAAGTGTTCTTTTTCTAGTGCCACTCCTAATTATTTTCTTGCCACCCTCTGCCCTGAAGTCAGGGGACCTAAAGGTTTGTCACGGCTATCCTCATGTGACATATAATATTCACCATTTTAGAATTTAGGATCAGAGACATAGCAGACAAAAGAGTAAACAAACTCCTCTAGTAGATTATGGCATTGTATGCATTGAATCACACTAAGGAACAAGTACAAAGATACATTTAAAAAGATATATAAAGTGCTAATATAGTTATCCATACTTACCACCTCTGAATCAAAAGCTGAAGAATGACAAAATGGTATAAAATATCTTGTAATATTTTCACATTACAAGTATCTCTTTGAGGGAAAGAAAAAGTGATCAAGATAGAAGTTCTGGGCAGGGGCAAGCATTACAGCCTGGTGATTAAGCTGGGTTTAAAAAGCATTTCCCAGGTAAGCTTGTGGCATGAGGCAGGTGCTTCTTCCTGGGGAGCTCCTTGCTGCAGAGCTAATGCCTGATGCCTGCTCAGCTCACTTCTACACACACATGGGATTGTTCCAGGAGCTTTCCTCTGTGACCCAAACTCTGCACAGATAGCCCAGAGGAAAAAAAGAAAGAAAAAAGAACATAAAACAGAACAAACCAAACCAAAAAACCAAACCAAAAGAAAACAAAAAAACCCCTACAAACAAACAAACAAAAAACCCTGAAAGTCCCACCAAACACAAAAAGAGTGTTTTAAGAATGACATGGAGCTGGGCTCAACTGGGACAGATATTTTGCAGCATCAAATTTTACACGTGGGAACTTTGTGTGTTTACATGGAGTCTGTGCTTTGCTGCCTAGAGCTGCTATCCAGTGATCCACCTCTCCTCCTGCTTTGTTACAGTGCTGCTGCTACATGAGTACACTTGTGTTCCCCTCAGTAACAAGGCAACTGCCAGCTCCCATATAAGCCCAATGGGAATGAATACCCTGAAGTTTGTGAAAGGTTCCCCAGCTCTGCAGAGCCCACATGGATCCCCCTGGAATCCCAGCTCAGCAGTCTGCAGTTCCCAGGAGGGCCTGAATATGGCAGCCTTTTCTCACTGGAGAGAGGGACAGCACCCAGCTCCAGCAGCAACAGAAGGGCTTTCACAAAGTCAGCCAGGGAAATATTCCAAGTTAGCAGTCTATCCCAACAGACTCAGGCACTGGGTTACCAGCCAAATTAAAAAGGACATAAGAGAGCCCTTGTTGATGAAGAATTTTCAGTATTCTTTGTACAGCCCGTCATGGAAAGAACACACTCTCTGCTTTCAAGTAATGCAATCTTCGTCCCTCACAGTGGGAAGTTCACTGCCATCAATCTCAATTGTAAATCTTAATTTTTATATTCTATCTTAGCAGTCAGAAAGGATCAGCGCAGTCTACAGCCAAAATCTGTCTTCTGCAAAGGGAACAGGAAGAAAAAGAGCCAGAACACAAACAAGAAAAGAACATATGTGGCAGAAGACAGACCTACTGCATTTGCAGCATGCACTACTAATGTGACAGAAACAGAGTAGGGTGAATTTGGTGCTTCTCTGCTCCAAAGGTTGCTACATCCGGAGGTTTTGGGGAAGGCTCAGTAACACCATTTTCAGCATGATGACCTACTGTGAACAGCAAGTCCAGTGGAATAAGCATGCACAATGTTGGGCAGAAAAATCTCAAAATGGTGTGAGGTTGATTTAACATCATGTGCAAGAAAAGGTATTACTGTGGAAACACTGCACACGGTCCCATGAGAAAGAGCCCTGTAGAGCCACAGTTCACTGCAGCTGAAGTCCTTCACACACACTTCTTGTAACAAAAGCTGCATGGAAAAGAAACACAGTGGAAAGACTTTGAGGAACTTTTCTTTAATGGTAAAGTTTGGTTGCTATGGTGACTGTTACCTGATAAAACAGTATCACCTTTTGTCTGTTTTTCACTCACACCTTTCAACCAGCCCTGTTCAGCCTGAATTCAGCTAAACATCAAGCTGTATTTCTTTACATTTGGTCTGCAACATCCTTGTCTTGATGCTTGTCAAAGACACGGAGCTCGCAGTGGTAAGCACCCTGTTCAAGCTACTTAAAAATCTTTCCAATGACAGTTCAGAACCATCTAGCCAAATAGGAAACAGTGGGTAATACTTCAAACCTGTAGATGACTCAAATTTACACTGTAAAATACAGTGTAAATTTACACAGTAAAGTACATGTATTTCTTTTGGCTTTTCATGATGTCTTGAAGTCAGTGAAATAGCGCTAGATAATACATATTCAACCTTAATCTCATAGAAAGCAATTGGTGGTTTGATTGCATGTGCTGAAATGTACCAAAAATCTGGAAAAAAAACCCACATTGGGATCTACTTTTACACCTGTTCCTAATTTTAAAACTTCATATCTAAATATCTTTACTTCAAGAGACACTTCATAGAACAAGTCACACCTGAGGAGCCACACACAACAGCAAAGGAACAGCAACAACAGTAAAAGCAGGGCAAACACCTTGGTTTACTCTGGGAAATGAAGATGCACTGGGTTAATGACTATTATACACTAAAACATGTAAAGTTTTCCCCAGGGTGTTGCATTCTCTGTTTGAGTAGCAGATAAGAGACCTCAGAGCTGTACTTTTATGGGCTGGTAAGAACCCTGTGCCTCACAAGTAACTCCCTGTTTCCCTCAGTTTCTATCACTGATCACCTCACTTTGGTCAGAAAGAATTGTCCACACATTTCTCTCCAAAACTGCTTAGTTATGCAGTGGAGCTATACTGAATCCTGAGGTGTTGTCCTAAGGGGATTTCCAGCACCACAGCACTTTTCCGACTGCAGGATGTGAAAAATCAGCCACTACGGGGCTTAATATGACAGAGTATTTTCAATATTGCATGTGAACCATGTCATGAGAATACATCAAAGTTGCAAACCAGGGATGGAATTGCACTTGATGCGACAGATATATGTAACATCCTACTGACGTAGGCACAGCCTGGTGCTGACAGTCTTCCAGAGTCCAAGGTCCAAAGTCCCACGGAAGCACACACACCAAACTCACACTGCTGTTGTGTCCTGGGGTGTAACATGGACCTCTGTGTATCCCAAGAAGGCACTTATCTGTGTATTTTGATGGGAAGACGGAAGGAGAAGCGAAGCACAAATTCTGTGAGCCTCCAACTCACACTCTATTGGACTGTAGAAGTCAGCAGAGCTTCTTATCCCAACAGCTCCTCCTCCAAGTGGCTACTGCAAGCTGGGGGAGCAGCAAACACCGCCACAACACTTGTGTGCACAGAGAAAAGAAGCAAATATTCCCAGAAGAGGGAATGAGCCTATGATCTGAGGGCATGGCTCATTTCCAGCAGAAGGGCTCTCTGCTGCTGAGAAGTCAGCTGAGAAAATCCCTGACTGCTCCCTTTCCAGAGAAAAAGCTCAGAATGAGTGTATATTCAAAGGCCTACAGCCTACTACATCACTAAAAATGATGTATTTTCAGTGAAATGCCTAATATGCTGGTAATAAAGGGGTTGGTTTGTTATTTTCACAATCAAAACTCTCAGTGGGCAGCTGCATAACAGTTTTAAAGGACTTTTTGTTTCAGGATGGCTGAATTGGAAGGGCTAACTGGTGTTCTCTGGTTCAAATGCTACCATTTTTGAGAGTGGGGAATTCTGCCAGGACCATAAAGGAAACTGTTTCTGTCAATTTGGCCTCTACACATTGGCACCATATGTGGCACACAGTAATATAAGGTCATGCACACATTATATTTTCCCTCCTGTCTGGGCTTTTCCAGACATATTCAGGTATCATGTGCTAGAAGCCTTCCCAGATTTTCCAGCTCTTGCTGATTTCATTGAAAATTCCTCAGTGCTGCAAACAGGAAGCTGCTCTTCTCTGGTGTGGACAAAGTTGATTTTTCTGCCCCTGGCTTGAAGTGCACTCCGCTAATTCCCCTCCTTGTGAAAGCACCAGCCAACACCCCTCTGTCCTGGGGTCAAGAGCACCACAGCTCTTGCTAAATCTGAAGCAAAACAGGAACAATGAGCTCTCTCCAAATGAAGAGGTGAGAAACTTTTCTTGCCATCCCTAGGGCACATCTTGCATATCAGAAGAGATCTGCTGTGGACAGATCCCTTCAAATCCTGGCTCCCATGAGGAGTGGTATGACCAGGTTCAGCCCAGCACCTGCCCCTGAGCTCTGCAGGCACAAAGACCTGATACAGCAATATCAGCAGCAGCCAGCCCAGGGGGACAGAGGATTCCTGGCAGAGCTATCCATGCTGGTAGGGCAGCCCCAGGTCACAGGGGTGAAGAAGGGGAGGGAGGGAAGGCACCTCCTACATGGTCCATAGCTATCTGTGAGGCCCCTGCTTTGAAGGGAAGGCACACACCTCCCATTCCACACTCCACTCCTTCCCTGATATCCTCCTGTTGTAGTGAGCCCAGCACCATCCCTCACTCCTCTGACTTTTCCAGTTGAACAGGGTGACAACATGATTGTTTTTCTTAGGCATTTGACTCCTCTCAGGAGATAACAGCTGGACATTTAAAAGGAATGCAGATAAATTTTCATCAGCAGTCTAAACTAACATCTTATGTCAGGGCTGGCATGCAGAAATCCCCAAGCTAATTCAAATGCATGCCTGCTTCACTGGTCTGGCTTGGCCTGCTAAGGGAAACAAACAGAATATAATAAATGTTTTAAAGAGGCAACAAAGCAACACCACACAAATGACAAGAGAGCCACCCTCCTCAAATGCCTTGTCTTCCTGGCTCACTTGCTGAAGCACTACCTGTGCTTGACAGACACCTGTGTACAAGAGGCATTTCCTAATTGCAGAGGTAACAGAAGGTGCTTTAAAAACCACTTTGCTAGTGTAAAATACTGTAGTGCTTTTTTTTGCTGATTGCTAGGCTACTCAGAACAGATCTCAAAAACCAGACAGTACTACAGGCATCTGTTACACCACCTGCAGTGGGGAGACAGGCCAGGTGTGGTCCTGGAAGTAACATACAGGCAGAAAAAGGGAGGGAGCCTTGGAGGGAGGCAGCAGCAAGCCTGCCACACTGCCACACTCACTGCTCAAACCTCCCATCCAGTTTAGTCAGCCCAGCCTGGAAGCTCTCCACTACCTATTTGGTCCTCCCTGTGGACCAAACTGGAGCTATGTGGACCTCCCTGTGATGATTATATCAAAGTCCACAGCAGCTCAGCAGTTCAGATAACCACATGGTTAGCTGCTTACTCCATGTCAAAAATGGAGAAAAAGACAAATTATGGTTGTCTGTGAGGCATATGGTAAAAATAGTTACTCAAGGTGCTTTTAAGGAATCTGTCCCTGATATCACCAGGAGTCAGTGCTCTTTTTGTGAAATGGTTTCTCTCAGTGGGACCCTCCAGAGGGATTTCCAGAGACAGGCCATGCCTTCTGATACCCCCCCCAGCAGCCAAGGGGAAACCACAGCAGGATACTGCACAATAACAAAAAAGAGACGTCTCTGAAATTTGCGATGACTGGAAGCTATACTAGTGTCTGGTTTTCAAACACCTCAGAGTTGCTTATCTCCTCATTTAATTCATGTGATAATTGGAGAACAGAAATAAGCAAACACTGACAGAAAGCAGCTGAGGCTATATCAGTAGGTCCAGAACACAGCCCCCTGCCTCTCTTCCTCTACTTTTACCCACTGCATGTTTGCCCTGTACCGTGGTCAAAGAAAAAGAGGCTTTTACAAATCTGTAGAAGTCTAAAGAGTAATTTTAAATCTGAACGGTCACAGTAGGATGTGTTTTAGGCATTTCTATTTCCATTTATGATACAGCCATACTGATGCTCAGCATAGGCCTGAATTTCAATGATGAAATTTACTGCCTCCTGCTATCATGAAACTATGTCACCTCTTGAAAATAAGCAAGGTTAAAATGCCATCACATGAAGTTTATGGAAATTTAAAATAAAGGAAGGTGACTTGGTTTCTCTCTCACTGACATTATGTCGGGAAATAGTCACTGCGATGCCTTGGCCCAGCTTTCTATTGAAATGTTTGCTCTCTGAAAAGAAGTTTGGCACAAAACATAGTTGCGGTCTACAGACAGGGATAAGGACATAAGAGTGCAACAAACATCGTTCTGCCACAACAGACACCGGGAAGTTACGGCAATAGGATGCATTTTTTATGTCCTACTAGAAATACCTGCAGCTTCCACTCCAGAGAGGCAGGGACACAGCTCTGTGCAAAATGTAATTTTTCTTAACAGAAGAAGAGCTGTTTGCCAGCCCTACTGATTACTATTCATTTCCTCTCTCCACTTCAACTTCACAATTAGTAGCATCACTCACTACATCATCTCTTAGTTTAGAAGGCATCAGGCATGGTAAATATAAAGCTCCTTTGTAGTGTTGCCAGATGGAAAGTCACTCTTATGTAAGGGAAATACTAAAACACATCTAGACTGACAGAATTCATGTAACCCTGCACAGCCATCAAGGATCATGATTTTGTGCCAAATGATGATACAGCTGAGGCCTGAATGGTCAGTATGGTTACAAAGTACCTGCCATGGTCCTTGCCTACTGTTATAGATGAAATCTGG